>PVLC010015994.1:0-36273 GCA_004027655.1 Graphiurus murinus
ATCACTGAATTTGAGTGGTACAGTCTGTTGCCCTCCTTTGTAAAGTTTCTCATAGCTAGCAAGGAATCCATTAAATGATGATTGGACATTTGAAAATACTTCGTTTCCTATTTCACTTAATTAAGTCCATTAGTAATAGTTGCCTGAATCAATTACTCTTTTAAGTTTTCATTTATTAAATCAAAATGTTGTCTGCAAAGAATGTTTTCCCTCATTATATTCTGGGAGTAGTTGATTGATGCAAAATAAAATATATATGAAGTTCTTAATCTTCCTTCATAATTACCAATATTCATTATAATGAATTGTCTGCTCATTTTTGCTAGTTGTTACAAATTTGCTATTGTTGGTATTCATATTGTCGGTGGTGGTGAGGTTACAATAAAGGTTTGCTTTCTCTTTTTGAGCAGCATTGTGAACTCCTAGAGCTTTACCCATTTAACATGTCCAGTAAATCGTGGGATCATTGTCTTACAGGATGAGAGCTATTTTAGGATACCTGGGAGAGAAGCTAGTGGACAAGGCTGAGAGAGGGTGATTCAGAGAAAACAAATTGAAAACAACTTCCTTCAGAATTTTGGCTCTGATTAAAGAGGACAGAATAGGTAAAGAGCTTGTGGGAATTTATTAATGGGCAAAACGCTTAAGCATATATAAATTATGGATAGGAGAAAGTTAGTAGAAAAGAAGGTATTAAATATATAAAAATAATGGCTGAAATCTTTCCCCATGAAAGATTCTGGAGACAATGTGGTCATAATCACAAGGAGAGATTAGCCATAGTAGAACCACAGAGATAAAGGAAATGAGATGGTTTTAAATAGGCGCATGATAGTAGCCATGAGAAATAAAACAATAACAATGGCAACATTTATGACATGCTTACTTGGTATCAGTGTATAAATATTTGATATATCTTCTTTTATCATAGTTTCAAATATTGACTTATTTTCCACATACAGGAACTGCAGCCCAGAGAGGCTTAGTAAATAATGCATTGTAAATAATGAAGCTGAACCCAAGACATTCCAAATCTATAATCTGATTTTATGAAAACCATGATGTACTTTATATTTGTAGATTTAAGTCTTCTGTGGTAAAGTTTTTTTTTTTCGTTTTAAACCATCTTAATAGGTTGGTAAGTCTCTTTGCTGACAGAATAAGATGGAACCTGAACTTTTGTTGTTGATGTTGATTTTGTGTGTGGGGGGGTACTGGGGATTGAGCCCAGGGGCATTCTATCTCCTAGCTACAGCCCCCCAGCTCATTTAATTTTGTTATTGTTTTGTTTTGAAACAGGGTGTTGCTAGATTGCTGAGATTCTTGCTAACTTGCTGAAGCTCTCATCAAAACTGGGTTCCTTCTGTATCAGTACTGAGGTTACAAGAGTGACCACACCTACCTGAGCCTGAGTTTTAAGAGTAGAAGTGGGAAAAAATAGAAAGATGAGATCCAAACCATATCTGTTTGTCTTACCTGAGGTTTTCTGCTTTTAGATTTATAATGTGACTTTATTTTCTCTAGGAGTCACTGAGACAAAATCAAAAGAGCAATAGTTTGAAATCATCTCAGTTTTCATTCCAATGTTGTGAATGTGAAAAAAAAAAAAAAAAAAAAAAAAAGGACCGGGAAATTGAGATGTGGGCAAGATAGCAGTTGACTGTATGACCATGCGATTTATTTTGTAGGATTCTTGTGTCCAGGCTGCAGAGGAAGAGTGTGGAAACTGACTTGGGCTAAAGGAGAAGGAATTAAGACAGACTTTTAATGGACTGCCTTGGGGAACTGAATTGATGACTAGTGAGGCTGAGCAGTTAGCTGGGAAGACAGAATAATGGGAAAAATAAAAAATACCAGAATGATAATGATAACAGTCCTGATTCTGAATAATTATACATGCATCTGACATTTATTTATGTATTATGGTATGGAAAATTATCAGACAAGTTGATTATCTAAATTGATTATTTCACATATAGAGCAACCCACTGTAGGATTACAGAGGGAGTTCACAGAGAGAGAGTTGATGTGAAAGCATATTTAAGGAAAGCAAGGCACAAAAGTTCCCAGATTTAAATGGCCAACTATGATATATATTGTAGTCTCATAATATTGCAGCAGGGTATATAGCAGGGGCAGGAAATGGACTGTCATGGTCTCCAATCCTGGGGGTGAGAATGTACATTACCAGAGTCAGTGAGTCTCCATTCTGTAGGAAAAAACTGGTGCCATGCCAATCCATTCACAGCATAAGATGTTCCCCTACCACTGTAAGATTGGGCCATATAATTTATGCAAAATTAATTATATAACATTACCTACATTTTAGTTGTTGCCTTTGTTTAAATTCACAACTTTAGGATGATAAGCAAGACTTGAGGATGATCAAACTCTTCATGACACAAAAACGATCTGGGAAGTTAATTTCTGTGTGCATGGAAAACAATGAGGTACAGATGGCAGTGGAATGACTCACTTGATAACGCCAATCTCTTCTGCCTAAGGTATTCACGATATCCTCTATTATATGACACAGCGTTATAATTTCTGTCCTCATCATATTCCTATTCTCCTCTATCACTGGTTTTTATCATTCATTTGTCTTCCCCATCAAGTCTGTGTCACAGGAAGCAGTTAATTGTTTTAGGGTATTTTTAGCAGCTGCAGTATCTTTACAATCTGTCTCCAGTTGTTCAGAAAGCAATCTTTCTAAGTCCAGAGCCTTATATATTAATTCCATGGTTTTGGCTAATGTTCCTAATTGCATACTGCTACAAAACGTCGTACGAGACCTTCTGGTAGTTTATACCCTCCGATATTGTTCGTTGTTCTATAAAATAAAATCTCACTCCAATTACTTTTTAACTAGGAATGCCACCCAAGCCGTTAGACAAAATGATACATACTTCTGAATAGGTTTTTTAACTTAACAGAGCAACCTGTACTATAACTGGAAAGCTTTTCTCCCTGTGCAAAGTCCCTCCCTCTGTATCACCTTCTGTCATTTCGCTATTCCTCTTACCTGAGTGTCGCTGTCTGTCTCATGACAACTTGAACCACATTATTTCAAATCCAAAACCTTGAACTCAGTGGAACCCAAATAAAACCTGAAATCCCTTCCCTGGAAACCGATTCCCACCGAGATTTCCTGTCTGTTTGTCACCACTTTGCCAATTAGGTAGACATGCAAAGGCTTGCCCTGTTTCTTGTTTTAAAAGTAAACAAAGTCTCCAAGCCAATGACAAGCCTTGTTCCCTTTGCGGACTCTGCTCCTACCTCCTCTACCATGCTAGAGCAGCCCCTATAATTTACGCAGGCCACTCCAGCCTTCCTCCCTCAGCTCTCATTACCTCTGTAAAGCACTTCTGCAATATATAGCAGACCACTCCTATCATCTTAAAACTCTCAACTCGCTATTGCAATTCCTTATTTCATGTTCGAGGAGCTGACCCTGGTTTTCTTCTCTTATATATCTTCCATAATGGAATTCTTTCTCTCCCTTAAACATGCCATGCTTGTTCAATTCTTAGAACTTTGCAAAAGCTGGCTCTACTTTCTGAAATTCTTTTCCCCAGACCTCAAACATGAATCACTTTCAGTATTTCGGTCATGAGCCAAATGGCATTTTCTTAGAAGGCTTTCTCTGTCCACCACATAGAGACTAATTTTTTACCATTTTTAGATTTTATCCTCTCTTTTGATCCTGTTAATTTTTTAAATAATTTATGCTACTGGGAATAATCTTATTTATTGTTTGCTTATTTATTAGCTACCTTTTGTCACTAGAGAATAAGTAGAGTCATTGAATTTTGTTTCCCTGATATTGATCATGATTTCCCAAAAGGAAACAGTAGGGCTTATCATACAGTAAGCATTCCCTACTACTAGGATATACGATTGACTAAGTGACTAATATATGTGGAGTACATGATGATTCAGAACCTAAATAATTTTAAAATAATTTAAATCATAAATTTTTTAAATAATACATGAGCTGATTTATAATTCGGAATCTAAATAATTTTGAATTCACTTTAAAACATAAAAATTTCTAAGACCAATGCTCCAACATACAGGCATGGGCAAAACTTCTACTATAATTAGTTACAGATTTTTTTTTTTTGCTGTTTAACAAATAAAAGATAATATCATGATTAAACATAATTTTGTGGTATTATAATTTTTCTAATTAAGATAAATTATGAATATGTTTAAAGTAATGATATATTATTATATAATGCTTTTAAAATAGGACTGTTACCAATTCCCCTTTACATGACAAGTATTAGACCTTAATAATCAGATGTTTTAAGATAAAACAGACAATAACAGTGTGGGCATACGTGTATTCATGTTCACAATACCTTTTGCCTTCTTAAAGGGATGACAAAAAACTGAGTTCTTTTTTTCCAAATGGGCACATTTGAGTTATAAAGCACTTTGCTCTCTATTGTGAAAAATGTCAATTAAATATTTATGAAACCACACAGGATTCTCAAACCTTGTGGTTAAGAATTTTATCCTATTCTTTTTATTATGAAATATTTTAGACATAAAAGGTATGATGCATAACATAATAAATATCCATGAAAATCTCCCAGCAGAAGAAAACCAAAATCATAAATAGAAGAGAAGCACCTTGCATATATCTCTATCATTACAACCTCTCTGTTCCCTTATTCAGCAAACACCATTCCGAATGTGGTGCATTCTATTGTCTTCTAGTCTTATAATTTTACTACCTGTTTATCTCTAAACCCCTCATCATACTGCTTTGCATGCTTTTAGATATTTCATGTAGACTTCTTTTTGCTTGTATGCGTTTTGCTCAAAATATTTCAAATATTTATATACTTTTTGGTGTGAGTGCTACTGAGAATTGAACACAGGAGCGCTCTACCACTAAGCTACATCCCAAACCTCTTCTCCATTTTTTTTTTATTAATTTTGTTTTGAGACTAAGTCTATGTTTTCCAGACTGTCCTCAAACTTGAGAGTCTCCCATTTCCACCTCTGTAAGTCATTGGGATTAAAGTTATTCACCACTGTCACCATCTAAAGATTTGTATTACTGATGGAGGGAACAACCAAGTACTGGTGAACATGCACCTCAATTCTAATGTTTCACTGCTGTTAGAATTACATGTTTCAATCACTTTCTCAAGAGCTTCTCTAGGACATACACTTAGCGAGGGAATCTATATGTACTTGAGATTTCCCAGTGCTTCTCCAAAGCAGTCGTCCAATCTACACCATCACCAACAAAGCAATAGAGTTTCTGTTCCTTCACACTCCTGAAAAAAATGTGTGATATTAAAACTTTCACATTTTTGCCTTCTGAATTTGAAATGTATCCCTTAGCAATGTTAATTCTTATTATACTGACGACCGGAGCAGTTGAGTATTCTTCCCATGTATTTTGGCATTATAGATAGATATGAATTGCATATTTACATATTTTACTGAGCTCTCTAATGAGTTGTATATCTTTTATATTACAATGAAGTTTTTATATTTTTGAATAGTAACTTTTTGATCATTGCAGTAGGTAACTCGTCTTTGATTTTAAGGTACACTTGAATAAGCAAGAAGTTTTTAAACATAAGTAAATTAAGCTTGGTGAAGTGGTACATGCCTAATATCTTATTTTGGGAGGCTGAGACAGGAGGAGTATAGGTTTGAGCCTAGCCTCAGCAATTTGGTGAGACCCTCCACAACTTAGTGAGATTCTGTTTCAAAAACAAAAAATAAAAAGGCTGAGAGTATACCTTGGAGGTAGAAAGTCCCTGTGTTCAATGCCTAGCACCAAATTAATAAATAACTTAAAGAAATTAAAATAAACGAAGAAAAAAAATTAAATTGAATGATCTTTTCAAATTTTGAATGTTTCCTTTAAGAAACTATTATTTCCCCCAGTCCATACATATATACATATATATGTTATTTATTGACATATATATGTATACATATGTCAATAAATCAACCTTAAATTTAGGTGATTTTATAGTTTGATTTTTATAGGTTAAAATATATATAAATTAAGATTCTGTTTACTACCATAGCATTTAAAATTACTACCTCTGAGTTACTGAGTGAAATTAACTTGATAAATTTTTTTATTAGAATCTTCTTCCATCAGCTGGGCATGGTGGCGCATGCTTGTAATCCCAGTACTTGGGAGGCTGAGTGGAGGATCTGGGTTCGCAGCCTCAGCTACTTAGTGAGGCTTTCCACAACTTAGTGAGGCCCTGTTTCTAAATAAAGAATAAAAAATAGGACTAGGGTGTAGGGGGTGTAGCTCAGAGGTAGAATGTCCCTGGGTTCAATCCCCCAGTCCCCAGTACCACACACAAAAAAGAATCTTCTTCTTCTATGTGTCACCATGCCTGGCTGAATTGATCCCTTTTTATATGGAACTTGTAGCTTGGAATTACCATTCCTTTACTGATTAATAGAACTATTCTGTAAAATTTTGTAGGACTGATGTTTCACATTCTTGTTTAATCTCACTAGATTTACTTTTTTTTTTTTCCTTGAGGTACTCTGGATTGAACCCAGGGGCATTCTACCACAGAGCTACACCCTATTTTTATACTTTATTTGGAAACAGGGTCTCACTAAGTTTCCGAGGGCCTCACTAAGTAGCTAAGGATGGCCGCAAATCTGTGATCCTGCTGTCTAAGCCTTCTAAGTATAGATTTACTTATTTTCTAACACACTTTTAAAAGTTTAACCTGAGAAGATGTCTCAATTACATTTTTTGAAGAACCTTATTTTGATTTTATGATTGCTGATTTTATTGAATTGTGAAATAATCAAGTAAATTCTGACCTATTGTAGGAACTATATCACAAAGTGTTTTGCAGAGGCATTTTATTTACAGATGAAGGAAATTGAGAAAACTACAAGAGGAAAGTCTCTCTGACTTTCACCTGTGCCCTCTTTTAAGAATCTAATGTGACAGGTGTCCTGTTCTGTACTTGGAGGGGAGATATTTTACAAGAGAAGCTCAGAAGAAACTATCTTTCCCACCTCCCACCTATTTATCATTATTCTTGTATACCTCTGCTTTGTCCATTCGTACAACTGTTCAGTCTTCACCAACCTGAGCAGAAAAGCACAAAGTTGTCCCTGGATCTTTGGGGCTTCTTTTCCTTGGGCTCCACGTCAACTAAAACTTTGGTTAAATAATTTTCTCATGTTCTTCTGTTGTTGGTCTGACCTTTGTCACAGAGTTCTCAATCATGAACCATGTTAGGGGTGATGTGTCCTTGCAGAAATAATGTGTGTGTATGTACTCATCTATATAACCGTGCATTGCTTAATGATAGAGACACATTCTGAGAAATGCCCTGCTAGGCATTGTGATGTAATTTTTATGGAACCATCATTGTATATGAGTTTGTCATTGACTTACTGACTTTCTAAAAATCATTTTGCTCATCTACAATTTCCTCTTGCAAATAATTTCATTTTTGACCAATGTGTAATTCTAAAATTTCCACATTAAACTTCATACTGAATTTAAGTTCATTATATTTGGTTTGAGGTTTTCCTGCTTGTGTCAGAATATTTCCTACATGCACACTTAACTACCATCTCCTTTATCTGTACTACCTGAAAATGAAGCACAAAAATATTCCTCAGATTTTTCTAGATTGTCATTCAGCTGGTTCATTTTGTGCTGTCTACTTGGTTGGTTTTTTCTGGGGGGAGTGTATGGAAATTGAACCCAAGGGCATTTTACTTCCGAGTTATACCCCCTGCCTTATTAATTATTTGATTAAGTAATTGTCTGATTGCTTGATTAATTAATTTAATTTTGAAACAGAGTCTTAACAGGTTGCTGAGAGCCTCACTGAAGCTAATTCGCTGATAGTGGCCTTGAACCTCCGATCTTCCTGTTTCAGCCTCCCAAGTAATGAGATTGAAGGCAGACCCCACCACACCTGGATCCAACCTCTATTTTTGAACTAATCTATGACTGTAATATTTGTGATATACTCTTCTACTTTAGGAAGCAGAATTGCTCAGAATGCCGAACTCTTGTGGCCTAACATGGAGGTGTTTAATGTAATTAAAGATAGTTGTTTATAAGTTCTAACTATTAACCTTTCCACTAGGCAGTGCTTTTGTTTATGAGAAAGCTGATAGCTGAAATTTCATTATAAGTATCAATTTTTTTTCAGCATTTTGAATATGATAGAAAATTTCTATATAAATGATTGTGTAATCTTATAAGAAAAAACATGGATTTTTATCAAGACCTTTTAGCACTGATGCATTTAAAAATTAAATTTTCCTTATTACATATGTCTAAAATTATTTATGTGGGTGGGCATGATGGTGCATGCCTCTAATCCCAGTATTTGGGAGCCTGAAACAGGATTACATATTCATGATCAGCTTCAGCAACTTAGTGAGGCCCTCTGCAACTTAATGAGGTGCTATTTTTAAATAAAGAATAAACTGGGCATGGTAGTGCACACTTGTAATACCAGTACTTGGGAGGCTGAGACTGGAGGATCCAGGTTCGCGGCCAGCCTCAGCTATTTAGTGAGGCCCTCTACAACTTAGTGAGACCCTGTTTCAAAATAAAGAATAAAAAATAGGGCTGGGGGTATAGCTCGGAGTTAGAATGCCCCTGAGTTCAATCTCCAGTACTGCAAAAAAATAAATAAATAAATAAATAAATAAATAAAAATAAATAAATAAAATAACGGATAAAATAGGGCTGGTGTTGTAGCTCAGTGGAATAGTGCCCCTGGGTTCAATCCCCAGTACCAAAAAGAAAAGGTTTATTGTGAAACTCACCTTTCCTACAAACAATTTACTTTTTAAAAAATAATATCTAAATATATTATATTATATAAAGATGTATTATATATATTTATATTACATATATATATTTCAGTTAAGATGTCCTATTTGTTTCTGGTATTTTTGTGAGACTTTATTATTACTCTAAGAATTCTTAGATTTTATCATTCCCAAAGAAACTTGAGTTGTTTAAAAATCCCAGTCCTGATCACATCACCAATGATTCTGATTCAATGTATGAGTCATGAGCCAAAGAGTTTTCTTAAAATGTATTTTAGCACATCAAGACTTTTTAAAAAACTTTGTTTCAATAGTTCAAAGTTGACCTTGGTATATTCACTTATGTACACATAGTTGATGGTAGCTTTCCCATGAATGAACCGCAGTTTTCCCTCTCTCCTTCCCTTAGATCATCTCTCTGGCTCACTGAAGTTCCCCTTCCCTTGTCTGTAGTCTCTCTGGTATCCCAGTTACTCCCTAGCATTGATCTCCACACTCTGTATTGGGAAGGGGGAAACGGGGGCGGCAGGGGGCACCAAGTGCTATGTGCATGTGTGTCACTGTAAACATGATTCACGTTATGATGTGAAACTATAATGCACCAATAAAAGCACATCATAAAAATAGGTCAAAGTTACTGCACTTGTAGAATTTCAAGACAGCACTGTGCTATGCAAAAAAGGTGTGAAAATGTCATCACGAGTAAGAACTTGGACTGAAAACGTGCAGATCCTACCCACACATTACTATAGACAATATTCAAAAGGCTCATTGGATAACTAGATAAGCAACAAAAGCCTCTTTTGCCTAGCTGTGTGTGTATGTGTACGTACACACCCTATTGTTTAAATCTATTTACCTATCATAGAAAATCAATCTTAGTAATGCTCATTTTTCCTTAGTGCATTTCTATTTCAAGATATCACAATCTTCTCAAAATCAACATCTCTAAAATCAAGTTTTTATAGTACCTAACAAAGAGCGATGATTACAATGTACCAATAAAAAAATTTCAAAAATTTCCTTGGCCCCTTTAAATGCAATTAGTTCTGTTCATAATAGTATTTATCAGTCTTTCAGATTCAGACCATCTTTTCTTGGTTGCTGCAGATTGCTATATGGTCCTCGATACCTCCAATAGATTCTGACATCCCTGAAATATTATTTCCCTCGCCCCTAGTCCTCTAAATTGAGGACAAGGTAAACTTTGTGAAATCAATATCACTGATTAGAATGTAAGTTATGTCCCTAACTCCTTAGCTCTATGTGACCTGAATGCTGTATATTTCTACCGCTTTGTTTCTGATGTCCTCACTTGAAATGCACAGAATAATTTACAACTCCTATCATGTGATTCCTTTGTCAAATCACCCTGTTTTTGTCATTGTTATTCACTCATTCTGGAACACCATGTTTTCTCTTCCCCATCTGCTCTATTGACAACTACTGGCCAACAGGTCTTAGCCCAGATTCCATCTCCTCCTGGACAAGTCTCTGTGGCCCTTGTAGTATTTTTGCCTCAGCCCAGGTGAATTAGTTTCCTATGTTCTTATCCAGCAGTCTTTATCTAACATATTACTAAACTTTGTTGTACTCACTGACTTTTAAATGAATAACATTGTCTATCACTCTTTGTGCTTATCCAAAATATTATTAAACTTGGTTGTATTCGTGGTCCTTTAAATGAATAAATATTAGGGAAAGATCATTGGTTTAGACAGAAAACTAATTCATTCTTAACAGAGAAGGAAACTACAATCTCTGGGGTTATCTGTATCACTGGACAGAGATTATGTGTATCTCTAGTAGATAAAAAAACCTACAAGTTAACCTCTAACATTGCACTGCTGGAATCATTCAGGAAAAAATGTGTCCTGAACAGCACTGTACTGTAGGAATGTTCAATGATCTCTTTCCATTTCCAAGTATTGGGTAGTTTTTTGACACAATGCAATATTATTTAGCTGGTTTTGGACAGATTCCATAGCAATGAGGTTTTTACTTGGAGGATACTTGAGGAATGTCTATTTTAATGTCTTTATTTAATGGATAGGGAAACTGAAGCTCTAAAAACTTAAATGACTTACTCATGTAAATAGCAAGTTGGAGTAGAGCCAGCAGGCAATTCAAAATCAGTGATACTTCCACTGGCCTGAACAACTTTTTTACACTCATATACATTAGCCTGCCAAATATCATACTCAATTTCAGTGCAGGCTATTGAAGTGTAAAGATTTCTGGGTGTCACGGTGTTTTATCTAATAAGCAAAAAGAACAAGCAGCCTATTAATCTTTCTTTAAATGCATATATTTCATTATATTTTAAACTGATCTTGCATATGTATAAAAACAGGAATACAAACAATTATAACGTGCACCTAAAATATAATGAAGATTTCTTTTTGCTGAGAGAAATGCATTATTTCACACTCTATCACACTGGGTCTATCAGGTAGGGAGTGACCATCATAAGTTGTGCTGTAGTCTTTGTATATTATGATAAAGGCATTTTAAGGCTATAACTTAATTGATTGTAATATGGCTCAGGATTTGCCTTCAGTACTCTTATGTAATTAATTTAACCAAAATTCAAGGTTGGATAACAGTGTGCAACTATATATATTAATTGTATATTAATTATATATAAATATTTTATATATATTTATAAATATATATTTATAAATTTTATCTATGTTTATATATAATATATAATTAAAAGTAGGTATTAATTGTATATTAATTATATATATATATAAATATTTTATATATATTTATAAATTTTATCTATGTTTATATATAATATATATAATTAAAAGTAGGATATATATAATATAATTAAATATATATAATTAAAGTATATATAATTAAGAGTAGGATATAAATATATATATATTTTTTTCCTCATACTTTTGACTCTCTGCTTGTCTTGCTGTCAGTCTTAATTCTTTTCTATCATCCCTCAGCTCACCTTGTCTTTCAGAAAAAAAAATGGAAGGAGGAGAAATTTTTCTGTTCTGTGGGGCAAGGGGACGAGCATTCCCTATAGTGATAATACTATCAATATTATACCCTGTCTTCTAAGTATAAACATCCTTTTGGGGCATTTAGAGTACAGGTCAATCAGTGTTGGGAAGAACAGACTTCAAATATTTGTACATTAATCTCTGTGGAGTATTGCAAATTCTGCACTGCCAGCTTTGAAATATGTCTGACATTTTCATTTCTCCCTATATCTATAAAACGTAATATTAATTCAAAAGGCATAACGGCACCAGAGAGTAACGTCTACATATTTTGCAATCCAAAGATCCTATTCGCCTCTACTCTGTGGAAGCATATTTTCCTTAATAAGAGAAAATATTTGTTTTTGTAGCCAAGCATGTTGAATCATGCACCTGAAAACAATCCCTGTTGAAAAAAATGGTTACAAAACACTCATTCTGTTTTAATAAAATAAATCCTTACACTATATATAATATATATGTATAATTAAAAGTAGAGTATAAGTAACTGCATAATTTAATACCTAATTTACATAATTCTTAAATGCTCATCAAAATGTTAGCAGCAAGTTAAGAAGAATAATAAAAATATATAAGGTAATACAATTAAGAGAAAGGTTTTAGTTTTGTTGTATTTCTACAGTTGTATTATCACTACTTTTTTATAATAATTGCATTATATAAAATAGATTTTCCATTAATTATAATTGATTAATTTAGGCTACAGGTTACAAAGTAGTACATTTTATTTAACTGGAAAAATAAATTACACAATTCATCTAATATGCTTCTCAAGCATTAATCCTACAATCACTTATTTTTGCAAAGTTTTTTGTTTTGTTTTGTTTTGTTTTGTTTTTGCTGTACTAGAGATTGAACTCAGGGGCATTCTATCTCTGAGCTACACCCCGAGCCTTATTTTGTATTCTTTATTTTGAGACAGGGTCTCACTAAGTTGCAGAGTGCCTCACTAGGTAGCTGAGGCTGGCCGCGAACCCTGATCCTCTGGTCTCAGCCTCCCAAATGCTGGGATTACAAGCATGAGCCACCACGCCCGGCTGCAAAGTTTTTTTCTTGACTTCACTCTTACTTTCCCTTTCCCCCTCAGATTAGAGGTAACCTGATTATTCTTCAAGTACAGTCATCTCATTTAACTAGATGGGGAGACTTCAGGACTGAAATAAATATCTCTTTTCTGATACTCTCAGCATGATATTCCTACCTAGGCAAGAAACTAGAATTCGCATAATAAGTAGTGATATATCATAGTATATGCTTGCTCTGTGATTTTTATTATAAATTTTTCTTAGATGGATGGGCATTAGTAATAATATATTTTTAGTAGAGGGAGATAGGATAATTTTCTTCATACAATCTGAGTTTTTCTGCTATTGATCCTTGCATGAAAACAACAAAACAAAATCTCTAAAATATCATTCTCAAAATAAATAAGTTCATTCAATATAATGAAGTCAATATCTGTTGAGAAGATATTATATCTGAATGTTTAAAACAAATTATTAGATTTTTTTAAAAAACAACAGGACACAATTCAGGTATACAATTGTTAAGTAAGTCATTTTGCCTAGGAGCACAACAGATGCATGCCTTATTTATATAGTTGAAAAACTGTACTTGCTTTGAACTTTTGCATTTATAGAAGCATTATCTTGAGTTTAAAACCTCTTTAAATTTTTAATTATTCATTGAATATCCAGTTTTCTTCCCCTTTGCATATGTCCACATATATGAATTACTAAGTACTCCAAAAATGCAAGGACATTCAGAACATTCATAAATTTCTAAGTGAATGGAGGAAGTGGTGTGGGATACGTAAACAGATAAATTACGGAACACAACTAATTCCGTCATGGCCATGCATAGGTGAGTTCTTTTGAAGTGAACCTTGAAAGATGAGTTAGAGTCTGTCTGATGAAAAACTGAGGAGTTTTCAGATACACAATTACTTATGTAAGTGAGGAAGGTTAGAAAGAATGACATATTTAAGACCAGTGAGAATTTCAATGTCTTTAAAATTTAAAGTGCAGCCGGCCAAGCTGGTGCACGCCTCTAATCCCAGTACTTGAAAGGTTGAGACAGGATTGCAGGTTTGAGGACAGCTTCAGCAGTAAGAGTCTTGTCAACCTTGCCGGACCCTGTTTCCAAATAAAAATAAAATAGGGCTGGGAGTGTAGCTGGAGGTAGAATGTTTCTGGGCTCAATCCTCAGTGCCACACACACACAAAATTATTTTGGGTACATACCGAATCAATTTATTGGTAAGCTTATTCTAATGCATACTTGATGTACAACAGTCGATCTTGTATTTTAGTTTACACGTAGTATATGAACCTCACAACAGTATAATTCAATTTCCTCCCTCCTCATTTTTATTACATTTGTTACTCTGACATGCTTTACTTAAAAATATGCTATAAATGCCAAATATATTTAATTACTTTTAAATGATCATCATTTATCTGAGGTTTAAAAATTAAAAAAAATCTCATATGTATACCCATGTAAATGCCAAATTTCTGAACCTGCTACAACTTTCTCAGGTCAGTAAGTTTGGCCTGAAGCACTTGGCTCCGGCCAAGCCAGATTGCATATCCATCTGGCAAGCACAGCTATGCTGCCTCTTATTTGGATTAGGTGATTGTGAGATTCACATGATTTCCAATTTTGCAAATAGCTCTCACTCTACACCATCATCTTCTCAAACAAAACTACAAATGCTTATGTGTGTCTGCTTTACTTTTGTAAGATTGTAAGCCTCAGGCATCCTACATAGGGAATTTTGACTCAAACTTCCATTCAGAAGTTATTTTTCCTCTACTGTTGGAGTAGGAAAATACTTTCTTTTTTTTCTGCAGCCAATCCATTTATTATTTAAGTATTTCAGTGCCATATTGGAAAGGTAGCATTGCTGAGTGACACATTTTAAATGTTTATTTCTTATTTAGAAATTAGTCTTCGGTACAGGTAAGTAGTGGTAAGACATGTTCTTCTTACTGGGAGGAGTGACAATTTTCAGAATCTTCCCAGAGCATAATGAAGGAATTTTCATTTATATCTTCAGAATATTTTCCTTTCTTTTCCCATTATATCTCTTTCCTTTTAAATTTTTTGTGAAATTTCTCACTAGAATATGCTTTTATCTTGATGTTAATTAATCTTTTATGCCCCAGATTTCAATGATAATTTACTAATTATTTCAGAACTCATTTATAAAAATATATACACATGTGAGCAATAATAGTTGTCCTGTAGAAATAATTAAGTTGGAACTTTATTAAGTGTTACTAAATCAAACTATTTTAAGTAAACACAGCTGAGTGTGGTGGCAAATGCTTGTAATCCCAGAACTTGGAAGGCTGAGACAGGAGGATCGCAGATTCGTGGCCAGCCTCAGCTACTTAGTGGGGCCCTATGCAACTCAGTGAGACCCCTTTTCAAAACAAAAAATAATAAAATAGGGCTGAAAGTGTAGCTCAGAGGTAGAATGTCTCTGAGTTCAATACCCAGTACCCCCCAAAAAATTCCCTCGACTGTTATGGTAAAGTAAGTTAATGATTGATACGCACTGTATATGATAGCTTGGTCGTTTCATAGGTAAGATTTGGATTCAAGAATAGTATTTCTATTATCCATGACTTGCTTTCGAAAGTAATGTCCAGTGGTTCTTGAAGAGTACTGTAAATTATTCAGCCAATCAGCAATACAAGGACAGAAGATAACTTCAGAGACATTATAAATTTATGAAATTTCAAATATGTATTGGTTACCTTATATGGGTGACTTTAATGTTAATACTTTTAAATAAAAATAGAGTTCTTTCCATGCATATAAATTGAGAAATTATTTTTTGACACTTCTAATTTACAGCAGTCCTAGTATAAAAGTAAAAAATGTGAATGTCTCTTTCTTCTTCCTCTCAAATCTACATAAAGATTAATCTCCCCACTAAATAAGGTGGAGTTATAAATCATTCATGCCACCAAATGTCAGATGCTAAGAACACACCATACAATATGATTTGATCCTTTTGTTGTTCAAAATAAGACTGTTTTTATCTGCTTGAAAAAAGAATAAAAGAAAACTGCTTAAAATAATATTCTCACTAAAGAATCACTTAATAATAGGATGATTCAAAAGGCAATAAAAAAATTCCTGGCCCCAAATTAAGAAAATCTATTTTAAGAAGTATAGAGATTAATTCTATCTAGATGACATTTTGTTTTATAATGTAAAGTTTGAATTTTATTTTTGCTATCAGCACATTGGATGAGTCATCTCTTCAATCTCTTATTTTTTTCTAAATGTTTTAATTTTACAATAGCATTTATATATTTAGCTCACCATTCTTAACTGTGACTAGGATTTGGCAACTATTTCACTCCTATTAAAAAAGGATGCTTCCTAGATTTACTTGGGCATTTAAACTTACTAAACAGAAGCTTGCCAGGAGTTTAGCATTTTGTAAATGCTTTAGTAAGTTCAAAAACTGCCCTGTTAGACTTTATCCTCATGATGTTCTGCTAATACGGAACTACATCGTGATGAGGCAGAAATGTCAAGACCTTGATTATCTGTGCCTTTTAAAGAGAGCCCAGCCCTTTTCCCAAGGAAACAATAGTTTACCAAATTTGACAACTTTAATATTGTATTTTCTTCCAATTTCCTTTTTCAGTCTCAGTATTATGTTGCTTATTTACTACCAGTTTTAATATAGGGATAATATAACTGTTCCTAATATTTCTATATTTGTTTATCTACAACAATAATACATTTAAATGAAAAATTTGAGTAAAGATATACAAGTAAAGGTTTATGAAAAATCCAACTAGGAGAAGTATGTAAGAGACACAACTAAAAACATGATATTGATATGAAATGTGTGTGTGTGTGTGTGTGTGTGTGTGTGTGTGTGTGTGTGTGTGTGTTATTGGTGATGGAACCCAAGGGCATTATACTTCTCACCTACACCCCCAGCCTTTTTAATTTTTTATTTTGAAACAGGATGTCTCTAGGTTATTGAGAGTCTCATTACGGTGCTAAAGTTGTCCTTGAACCTGTGATACTCCTGTCTCAGTCTCTCAAATCCTGGGGTGAAAGGTGTGCACCAATACACCCAGTGACGTGGAAAGTCTCAAAGGAAAATAATGGAGACAATATCATAATTCAAAAGCACATGTTAGTAAATTTAATTTTTTTTTATTATACATATATATTCAAGATCTTTTATTAGTGGTGGTGTATGTCTATGATCCCAGTATTTGTGAGGCCAAAACAGGAGGATTTCAGGTTCAAGGACAGCCTCAGCAACGTATGTAGCAAGGCTCTCAGCAACCTAGTGAGACCCTTTTTCTTTTTTTTTTTTTTTTAGAAGAATGTATATTTTAAGTCAATAAAGAAATGTAGAGATGGATGGACTTTAAGCTTTCAATAGTTTAAGATGGAAGGGAAATTTTCATAATAGTGCTATAATTAACACATTCACTTATTATCTGTGTGATGTAGCTTCAACGCATAGAAAGAATACCTTTAGGAAAAAGATGGAAATTAACGAATGGAGTGGAGAAAACAATTATACCTTCAGTCCTTGACAGAGCTGTGACTAAACAATAAATGGATTTGAATATAATTAATTGCTTATGGAAAAGAGAAGTGCTTATTATAACCTATATCCACAAGCAGTTTTTAAACAACTGCTTTTTCAAAATGAAACATATAATAATTTTAAAAATAATCAAACCAAACATAATAAAATAAAAATAATCAAACCAAAAATAATAAAACTAGAATTTTATTATAAAAAGAAAATTAGTGAGAGCTGAGTGTGGTGCTTCACACCTGTAATTCCAGTACTTGAGAAACCGAGACCAGAGGGTTACAGCTATGAAACCAACTCTAGAAACATAGTGAGACTTCATTTCCAAATAAAAAATAAAATAGAGCTGGGTGCATAACTCAGAGGTATAATATGCCTAGGTTAAATCCCCAGTATCTCCCCACAAAAAATCAGTGAGGGTTGGTTCTATCTAAAATAAAGAAAAAAGGCAACAAAATAATAAGAAATAACCCCATTGTATAATAATTTATATGGTAATTATTTTAGATGTAAAAGAAAAATATTTAGCTAAAGAATATTTTTATATGACATTGATCAGAATTCTATAATAAAAACTATTAGCATCCATCTAAATTTAGGGATAGCTGTAACATACTAATTACTTAAAAGATTTCATACTAAACAACAACCCGATAAAGAAATGGGTAATTAAACTGAACAGATTCTTTACAAAAGAAGAAATACAAATGGTCAATACATATAAAAAATGTTCAACAACATTAACAATCAGGGAGATCCAAATCAAAACTACACTGAGATTTCATCTAACCCCAAGGAGAATGGCAGTCATCAAGAAGCCAAACAACATTAAATGCTGGTGAGGAAGTGGGGATATAGGAATTCTTATAGACTGTTGGCGAGATTGTAAATTAGTGCGGCCCCTATGGAGATCAGTGTAGAGATTCCTCAGAAAACTAAGAATGGATCCACCATTTGATCTAGCTAAACTATGGAAGTGATTTTAAAAATCAACCTAAACCATCATGAATATGTTCATTAATTTTTTCTAACATTTTCTTGTAAATCTTTGATTAGTCTAAGAAAAAATGTACATAGATCTAATTAATTAATGTTTACATATAAAATGTGATATTGTTTCCATGGAAACATTTAAAAATAAATAAGCAAACAAGTAAACAAATTTAGGGTAAAATAGATTTTAGCAAGTAACTATAATGCATCAAATATTTAAGTAAATATGTGCAATTCCATATTGTATATCTTTCCATCAAATGCTTTCTTCCAGGTTTATCTTGTTTTATAAAGCTGAGATAATTAAATTATAGGAAGTTATTAAGTAGAATACATTTAGTTCCTATAAAGAACATTTTAATAGATACATATAATACACACCTACATATACTACCAAGTTTATGCAATTAGAAGTGTAAATTTCAAAACCTTATTGTAGATTTAGCACCTGAAATTTCTACTGTTTTGAACAATTAAGAGGACTATCTCAACTTATTTAAACATGTGTCTAAATTTATCCTGATTCAAATTTTTGAAAAAATGTTCAGTTGAAAATAAGCAAATAAAAAATTAAATTAAGGGTATTACATATTCTGAGTATTGAATATGTAATACAAGGTAAAAAAGCCATGATTCAAGCATGCTGCAATTCACTTAACTACAGTTTTCCATATCATAAAAATGAATATTAGGAATTATTTTATACTTGCCTTTCAAAAATCAAGATTAAGAATGTTTATGTCTCATTTTATTATTTCATCTTTAATAAAATAACATGTCTTGGGAAATTACATATCAAATATTCATTATTTCTGCATATTTAAAGTACCCTGGTATCTTTCTTGGTTAATTTTGCTTGCTTTTTAGCAATGATGAAAAAAATTCATCTTCTATTTGAAGAAATCAAGTTGAGACAGCCAAGAGGATAATGAAAATTGTTCTTAATTATTATATGAGAAAAACAAGTCTTTCTAACACAGATATTACTGGATTTTGTTATAAATACAATCCAATGAACTTAACACTCAAATTTCTAAATAAAACATTACCAAATCTAGTCAGTCAGTGTACTAAAGGAGTAACATAATACTGATTTGTGTTATATAAATACAAAATTATTTTGATTTTTGAAAATCAATAAGTAAAATTCAACACACATACAAAAATACAGGGAAATTGTTTACAATCTCAATAGGTATTGAAAGACATTTGACAGAATCAAATATTTATTTAAAATAAAAATTTGTTTATTCAACAAATAATGTCTACAAAATTAACATATATCAAAACTCATCTTTAAAAATGAAATATCTTCCTTCTAAATATTCCTTCTAAAATCATTAATAAGAAAATCAAAATGTCTATTTTTATCATTTCACTTTTTATCTTTTATCCGAGATCCTAACAAGTGCAATAAGACAAGAAAATAAAATAACCAAAGATTCTGACTTGCTTGATGAAGGTGTGACTTGAAAAGTAAATAAGATGCTCTTCTTGATTTCATTACACAGATCCTACAGGATGAGTGAAATTCTGCCTTGCTTTCACTATTGAAAACACTTAATACATAGATCAAGATAGCTATAGAAAAGGATGGAGAAAAAGTAGAATTTACACTCATTACCCAGTTAACATTTGTTTTGGTCTCTCTGAGAAGTTCTCCCCATTTATCTGTGTTCTCGTGCTTTCTTTCTCTTACCCTTTGATCACATGTGAGAGTCATCTGTCCCTATTAATTCTGCAACCTGAGAGAAGCATAAATATCAAATTCAAGCTTAAGATATAGGAATTATAAGTTGTCACAGGGATATCCCAATATTCAGTGATTACACAAACAATTCATTAAGGTACCAATGCTTTCTGTGGAATTTTCTGATTTTTGAAATTTTCCTCCCTTATATGTTGTATTTTCTAGTAAATATCAATATATCTGATTATTAAAATAATAAATAGTTTAAATTTTTGTTCTTAATAATGGCAAGGAGTTGCCTCAGGAGATGGATATTCCTTGGTTTAAAAACTGCTGTAGAATAAACAGCTTCCCTCATTTTCTTGTTTTAGACAGTTTAACTGAAACCTATTTATAGTGTTTCAAAATTATATTGAGAATATAAATTTATTTCTATCAACAAAAGTGTTATTTCTCATAATCATATCAGTGGCCCACTATGATTAGCAAAAAATTTAAATGATACATGTAGCATTTACTAAATTAAGCAAACCAGAGAAGATAATTTTCAACCTAAATGGATTTTTATGGCTCCAATGATTGAAATGTAAAGATCTAAAAGTCCAATTAAGGATAATTTAATTAGTAATGGCCTATAATTTACAAGTAAAACTGATTAAAGTAAGAAATATTGGCACTAAGATGCTTTTGCAAAAAGTTGATTTGTTCTAGTTGTTTTTATTGTTTATTTTAACTTTCCTTGGGATGGTATAAAAATAGCAGTTATCTCAAGCTGTTTGATAATAACAGATGTTTAAGTGCTTAAATCCTCAGAGAGGGAAAAATGCCAAATGATTAAATGTCACAATAAATTTCTTGAAAATGGGAGAATTTAAGTTCCATAACTAAAAAAGAAAAGTAAGATAATGCAAATAGTTATGCTTTTAGTCTGAGTTAGCCAAGAGAAAGCTTAGAAATTTTAAAATGCTCATTACCTTCAACACAGAAGCAGGAAACAGGTTGAATCCCATTGAGGTCTGTTCATTGAATTCACAGTTGATAAAAAAAATAGAGCAACAGCACCTTTTGGGGGCTGAGAGAAGCTTTGCCGTTGTATTTAGATTTTAGAATAAGGGTTGATTAAATTAATATGGCTTTATGCAGATTTTTATTGGTGCATTATAATTACACATAACAGTGAGGTTCATTGTCCCATATTTGTGCAAGAACATAAGATAAGTTGGTCAATATGGTTTTAAAGAATGCTGTGTTCCTTGTATCTGAAATTGTATAAATTATAAAATGAAAGGAAATCGCCAAATTAAGAGCCAAGTAAACAGTTATTATTACAATTCATCCACTTAACACATTATTATTGACTTAATATAAGCTAGGCCCTGGGCTATGTGTCTATTTTTTATGAAATAGCTTAAGTACCCTAAATCTCTGAGGTTGTAAAAAACGAGTTACTATTTTAACAGCAATGAAAAAATAACAGAATCATATGCAGGGGATCAACATTTTCTATCCAACATTATGAAACTATTGATTTTATTAAATTTATTGTTAAATAGTTTGATGTATGATGGGTTTCTACTGCTTTCTTTATAATAAGATTAAGAAAATGAAAATAATTATTATGAGAAGTATTCTAATTATAACTGCACAAAGAAAGATGGCATGTTTGGTTGAAAATAGTTAAATAACACAATTAATTCAATCACAAGTTTGATGATGTAGCTAGATGTCCACTAAGAGTTTAGTCAGAAAGGAGCAAAACCTGCTGTTCTCAAATATACCATTTCTCTAGATTCCCTTGAGAAAATTCAATTTTATAAAACAAATGTCAGCAATAGACTCCCTTTCTCTTCACTCTGCTCTATCCTTCTACCATTTTAAAAAAATTAAACAAAACTAACAGAAAAAAAGGCTTTATCTGTTACTGAACTTTTCTCCAAGTACAAAATATTACTGAATTAGTGGAACATTAAAGAACTTGTCTGAACCTCCGAGAAACTGTAAATGACCGGGGGAAGGGGTATGATTTGGGAGGATTTCAGAGATTATTATTATTTTTTATCTTTCTGTGTGGTTAGCTAGTTATTCCAGATAGCTCTTCTCTATGTTGGCTTATTAACTGTATCAACAACTAATTTAAAAGACAAAGAACAGAACTATCACCAAGGCATTTCTTGAACGAGCAATAGAGGCTATATGTGACATTTATTTTATGGTAATATCCTGATTTTTAAGTGATGTCTTCTGTATGTTCAGGTCTGTTAACTTGAGACTATTCCAATTTTCATGGTCACTATAAAATGACCTCTTAAAACTGGGACACATTTCATAAAATAATGTAGTATATGGGAGCAAAATTTTCACAGTTGTAATTATTTACAGTAAAAGAAGTATTTTACAGTGGCAAAAGCCTCCATGTCTCCTTTTATGAGAGCTGTATAAGTAAACTACTACAGCTTTCAAGATTTCAAATACTCATCGGTCTTACAGATAAAATTGCATGTATTTGTGTGTTTATATAACTGTGAACAATTCAGATAGAGAGGGATTGAAATGCTATAACTCTAGTGGGTAAAAAATTATAAACTCAATAGCTTCTTAATTCTAGTTTATCATGGAATTTCCCCATCTTTTTACTTTTTATTTTTTTTGTTTTAAAGGTCATTTAAACCCCCCCCCATATATTTTACTCCCTCAGGCACAGATATGCTAAGAAAATATTCTCACTGACATAATTAGTATCTAGTGCCCAGTGTAATGCAATAAGTAGTATTTTCAATTATTCACCATAGTCATACATGTCCTCTTGAGTGTACTGCATAAAAATTTAGCACTTTGGGTATGGAGGTGCACCTGTAATCCCAGTTCTTCGGAGCCTGAGACAGGAGGATTACAGGTTCAAAGTCAGCCTCAGCAACTTAGCGAGGCCCTCAGCAACTTAGAGAGACTGTTTCAAAATAAAGAATAAAATATGGCTGGGTTGTGTAGCTTGGCAATAGAATGCCCCTGAGTTCAATTCCCAGTACCACAGACACAAAAATATATAATAATAATTCAGCCCTTTAATCTCTCTAATAAAAGATTCTCTAGAATTAGAGAAACATAGTAAGATTACTATATTCAATTTTTTTTTCTAATGCATTTCACTATCTAAAATGCGAAAAGGGAAAAAAAGGACATTTTGAAAATGTTTATACATTGTTAGATGCATTAAAAGCGCAATAAGGTAGAATTCAATTAATATTTATTGGGAAACAATTTTGCACAAGGGATTCTTTGAGACACTATATAGACTTTCCAACTAGTATTTTATCATCTTGAAAAAAACTTCTAATAGTGAAATAATGCAAATAATAGCTCACGGGAATATAGGCAGGCAACAAGCTAGGTGACATCAGAAAGCAGTCAAGATTTGGGGAAAAATTATCTACTCCCGCAGGGTGTACAAGAAAACGTTACTGCTTTTGAAAATTTTCTCTTCAATCTTTTGTTGTTTTCTCTCCTTTTCTAACACCTAGGTGTTATTGTTTGCAACATATTGAAACTCTGTAATCAATTTGTAATATATTGTGAAAAGATATGCACATTCAAGGTAATAGACTGCTCCATTCTCTTGAGAAAAAACAAAGCAAAACAAAACACTGTGAGTCAACATGGGAATGCACACCTGTAATCCCATTACTTGGAAGGGAGACTGAGACAGGAGGATTGCAGGTTTGAGGCCAGCCTCAGCAATTTAGGGAGATCCTCGGGAACTTAACAAGTCCCTGTTTAAAAAAAAAATACAAAGGGCAGTGGTTGTAGCTTGGAGAAGGAATGCCCTTGGGTTCAATCCCTAGTACCAATAAATAAATAAATAAATAAATAAATAAATAAATAAATAAATAAATAAATAAATAAATAGGTGGGAGGAGAAGGAAAAAACAACAATGTGTGTCTCCTGTGAATTTTACTAGTATGTATCACTTGTTTAGGATATAGTAGCAGAATTCTATTTATGATGCCATGTTTCATAGCAATATTGTGAAACTGGGAAGGAAAGGGACAAATGATTGCTTTTTTATACAAATGCATCATATACAGATGTATATTTGTGCTTGTTTATGTATGTTGCCTAATTCTGAAAATGTATTATGTATTCAAAAATGACAAAATATTCTAATGTCTTCTACCTTCCTGTTACCAGCTTTACATATGGTATTTTTATTCATGCCAAAATACTTCCAAAATCACAATGTATACGGTGTGTGAAAACAAAGCATAGATTCTAGTTACTCACTAGATTTAATATCTTTTGAGAAAATACTGCATATTTTAACTGTAGCTACTATTGAAATATATTTTCTTGCAGATTTTTCAAAGCCTTATTCAGCTTCTTAATATCTAAATTTAATATAAAGTTGATACTGTAAAATATTTTAAATATTAATTAATTCTTAATACATTTTGATATTAATATGCTTAATGTTACAATATTTATAGGGCAGACAAGCAAAACTTGTGTCAGAAAGAGAAGCACACTCCTGGAAGAGGTGGATATAGAATCAAGAAATTCCTGGGCATGCAAGAATATTCTCTGAGTCATGCAAAGATAATGCTGAAGGAATGCTTTACAAAGGCATAGACAAAATAAATTTCTACTGTCGGATGTACAGATCTAAATATAGCACTAATAGTTTATAAAGGTTCTTGGCATCTTACAGTTTATATTCTAATTTAGCATAACTAAGCCTTCTCATTTTTATGAGTTAATGAATTTTTCCATTTATATGCTAATTGAAAATTTATAATTCTATAACATATATAGTACAACATGATATTTTGATAAACATAAAAATACACACAATTTTACCAGCAACATGTATTAAAATTTTAAATGTGAATTGGTGACTAGATAAAGTCTTGTGCATTGAAATATGTTTGATATACAGTTATTTTGAAAATAATTTTGTGTCAAAATGACGGATATTTTCATTGTCATTTAACCACATAATTGCAGTGTTCAAAGTAAGCCTCAATTAATTTCTGTGAGTGTGAACATTGTCAAGTACCAGTCTCATGTCTGTCATATCATGGTTGGTGGATGGATTGGTTCACTTTTTTTCAGTGTTTTCATCCCTTGCTCACACACTGTCCGACACTGCCCCATTGAAGCCTGTAACATATTAGGCAGCTTTTTCTACAAGATCGTATGATTTCTGTACATTGACTGAAAATAAGGTATTTTGTTTTACTTGTTCTTAATTCTAAAATCAACATGGTAAAAATATAATTCAATTGTCATTTAACAACTTTTGTGCATGTCTGTGTGTGATACTAGGGAGTGAACCCAGAAGCATTCTACCTCTGAGCTACACCATTACACCCTTTTTACAGAGTACCACTAAGTTGCCTTGGTCCTTGCTAAGCTGCTGAGGCTGGTCATGAAGCTGCAATCCTCCTCTTTCAGCCTCCCGAGTACTAGGATTATAGGTATTCACCACCATGTCCGACTCCCTGTACCCATTATTGTACCATAGATGTAATCTATGAACCAATTTGCTGACACATGACCAAAGACTGACTGCTCCAATAACTCGTGGGGCTTTGTGATACATTATTAAAAAATCCCCCATTATGCAAAATTATGCATGAAAATTTTTGTTTTATAGAAAATACAGGATTGCAACAGACAACTAAAGCACAAAACACCCTTGCAACCAGTCCACTACAAAAGTACTTCAGAAGACATGATTAAAAGAATGAAGGAGCAAATCAGGTAGTAGTAGGTAAAGTAATTTTAATACAAATATCTGACTGAAGGTTCAGATCCATAACACATAAAATTCCTAGATTTCATCTACTTAATAGAGAATTCATGAAAACTTCACAAGAATGAAAAAAAAAACATGTAAAGCCACTTCATAATTGAGTATATAAAAAGTGCTAATAAATAATTATAGTTTATCAATTTCATTAGTCATCAGAAAAATAGAAAAGTAACATGATTTGGTCTAAAATGAAAAGATATAAAATATGAAGTGTCACCTAGAATCTATAAAAATTAGATCTTACATACACTTCCAAAAGATTATAATAAATTTGGAAAATTATTTGTCAGTACCTTATGAAGTTGAATAATTCCATGTTCCATTACCAGCAATCTCACTCTTGAGCAGGGAAACTTTATGCGGGAAAAACCATCTTATATATTCATTAATGACATGGCAAGAATAGCCAAAAGCAATGGAATGGCAAACAAATGCAGATACTTGGAGGCAAAAGAATAGTACTGCCGCCTGAACATGAGTGGACTATTGATTAGTGAAATGATATAGATGAATCTCAGGATCATAATGTTGAAAAAGGGAATCCAAATTTGCAGCCTGCTGAATAATTATATCTTAATAAGATTCATAAGTAGAAGAATCAATATGCATTGATCCAACTAGGGATAGCGATTGCCCCTGGAAGAGGGCAGTGATGGAATGGAACTCCTCGAGCACTGGTAACGTTTCTGTTTTGACTTGGGTTCTAGTTATCACAGGTATGCTCAAGCTAGAAAGATCATCCATGTAAGTTCTGCAATTTCTTTTAGTAGTTATATGGTATTTTGAAAGTAGCTTGATGGATAGAATGCAAGGAAGAATTGAGGGTCATGTAGAAACCCACCCGACCTGTAAAGACCAGAGATTGTGTGCTTTGCCTTCCCATGCTGGAGCTCCAGGGACAACTAAGTCTAGAGACATTGTACACGGCATTATCCCCCTCTTAGTGCTGCTGTAATCAGTTGCTGACTTGTGTACTTGATGTCTCATTACATTAACATGCTGGGGGAAATTGTGACCGAATCCATTCAATTTGCATATAAGACCCTGGACATTATTCTCTTATTTCCTGATTGTGTATAACAATAATATTCTACTCATCTCAAAAATCTACATGAAAGGATTTTAAAAGTTTTTTTTTTACCATAAATAAATGATGTTTGAGGATATAAATACACTTATCCTGATTTCAACACCATGCAATGTATATGTGTATCAAAACATTACAGGGTACACCATTAACATGTATGATTTTATGTCTTTATGTATCTGTTAAAATACATTTAAGAGAGTATGTACTGTAACAGAATATGATCATACTTACTAATCAATCAGAGTTTCTGAAAATGGAGTACTATAGAAGTATGGTCAGAGATAAATTTTAGAAAAACACTTTTGAAAATAATCCTGACTCAGCTTTCTTGTGTCTTTGCTTTCAGCCATGAATTATGCTAGGCACTTTATACCTGCAATGCCATTGAATTTCTATAGTGATTTTTACAAACTTTTTATAAGATAGAGAACTTATTCAGGGAGGTGGTTACCTACCCAATTTTGCAAAGGAAAGAAGACATGAGCCTATATTTGAATGGGAGTGATTTCATTATTAAATATTTTTTAAACTTCATCTTTTCAGACATCTCAAAATATCCATCAATGGGCTATGAGCATCCCAGGTGACCACATGCACCAATGGAGTAATACTAGTTCCGGCCACAAGTTGCTACCTACTGTGACTCAATGACCTTCAAACACAGCAATAAAATCTCATCTTTTGTTTGTGTGTTCCATCCTGAAGTAGAATCTCTCTCGTACTTTCTCTCCCTTTCTTTTCTGTACCTGCTCTGCTAAGCCTGCTCCTGGAAGCTCCCTTCATACAGCCCCCTGCATGGAAGGTGTCCATACCTCTCATTCTAGGACCTTTCCTATGCCTCCACATTCTATTATTCTGCATGCTTGCTTGATTATGAAAAAACTGTTGCTCACCCATTTTTTTTTCTTTTTGTGGTACTGAGGATTTAACCAAGAGCATTCTACACACTCAGACTTATTTATTTTTTATTTGGAACCAGGGTTTCCAAAGTACTGAAATTACAGGTTAGATATGTGTCACCATCTCTGGTTCCACACACAAAAAATTGATATGCTGTATTATGTGGCATTGAAAAATAAAACAAAGTAAACAACAGACAAATAATTAGTCCTTATTTGTCCTACTACTGTGGATAGAGAAAGCTTGCAAAGGAGAGCTTTTCTGCATTCAGTATTAATTAGTGAAGAGTTTACTGTACATGCATTTGGGACAGAAATATAATATGCAAAATACATATGAAGTACCTGTGTCAGTAAGCTTTCTGTTGCTATGACAAACTGCTTGAGATGATCAACTTTAAAAGGATAGAGGTTTATTTTGATTCACACTTTCAGAGATGTCAGCCCATCTTTGCTTGGCTTTTGTTGCTTTTGGGCATATGGTGATTTGAGGCATTAAGGTGGAGATTCTGGGAGAGCAAAGTTACTTACTCATGGTGGCAAAGGAGGAGGGGGTGGAAGAAGAAGAGGAGGAGGAGAAAGTAGCCCAGGTCCCAATATCCCATGCAAAAACATGTGCAATGACTCAACTTCCTTCCACTAAGTCCTACCTTCTACAGGTTCCATTGTCTTCCACCACTGCCATCTTCTGGCAACCAAGTCTTAAACACATGGGACTTTGGGGGACATTTCTCATCCACACCATATCACTGCCTGAGAGAAAACCTGTAACAGATAGCCAGATACCCTCTCTCACCAATTAGAACAGCAGCTTCTCCACCCTCTCCTGCTGCTCCTTAGGCAGAGCTAGTAAGCAGATAGGTGAACACAGAGGAGCAGGATGCTTTCTGTCCTGGGTCTACTGCTGGAGCTAGAGAGCGTAGACGTACTGGTTGAATGTTTCTCAAATATGCAATAGGACAGCAAGGGGAGGATGATGAAACATATTCTTATAATAAATTCACACTGGCAGCAATTAGTACTACTATAACCATTATAGATTGTTAGGAAGAAATAGAGCTGGTTGTAGCAAGTAAATAATTATTTTTCTGCTGACATATGCAAAATTATTCTGCATCAAAGAAATGAAGGTTTCACGGTAGGTTAGCATAAAAATAAAAATATCACATGACAAGTATTCATACTTTAGGAAGTGTCAAAATTGTTTTTAAAGTACCAGAAAGCACAACAAATTAGTACCAATAAAATGAATTGTATTTTTATGATATTAATTTGTAAATTAATTTGTATATTATAGTTATAATAGCTTGATAAATACAATCACTTATGAGTCTAGGCTTATGTCTTTAATTATTTCAGCAGCAGTAAAAATCATAGAGTCCTTCAAAAAATTCTTAAAGTGTTGAAGTTATAAGAAACTCTAAGCAAAGTCAAATACATAGGCATAGGCATTGTGAAGCAAATATTCAGAAGATATTGTTTAGCATAGATGTAATCAAGGTGAACTGTGGGAGACTAGGAGGTATAACCAAATTAGTGCAAGATTAGAAAGAAGCTAGACTCTTTTTCTTATACATTTGGATTTTACTTAGTATATTTCAGGAGGGGCTAATTTTTATGTAGTTTTATTATTTTCCAAAAGTGATAGAATGCATACATTGTTTAAATTTATTAGGACATTTATGTTTAGTAGATTACATATTGAAACATTTTCCTTAGTTTCTATGCATCTTGTAGAAATAATTTAGGTATTATGGTTTGGATGTAGAATATCCCCCAGCTAATGGGTTGAAAGTGCACAAATGTATAGAGATGAAATAAATGAATCAGGACCCTGACCTCATCAGTGAATGAATCCATTGATGGATGAATAACTGGATGAACTTACTAGGTGGTAACTTTAGTCAAGTATGGTGTGGCTGGAGCAGGTAAGTCATCTGTCCCTCATACCTTCTTCCTCTCTCTCTCTCTCTCCTTCTCCACCAACATTGCCACCATGTTGTTTTTGCCTTGGAGCGGCTCAACTATGGACAGAATCACTGAAGCGATGGGCCAAATAAACTTTTCCTCCTCCGTGTTGTCATTGCCAGGTATTTTGGTCTCAAGGATGAAGAATATAACTGGTTCACCAAGCGTTAGATTGAAGAATTGTACATTCTATTCTCTGTACTATAATTATTTCTAGAACATCATTTGAACTTTACAAATATCAACGATTTTTAATAAAATGTATTATCTCTCTAAATTATCTAATTTATTAAAAGTTTTTTTCAAGGTGTTTTACATATCTGAAAATGTGGGTAAGTAGATAAGAGGATAGAAATAGCCACTGAAGTATTTATTGTTCAAATTGAACATTCAAATTTGGACCAGAAATTATTGTTCTATTTAAAGACTTTTTTGGATTTGAGGTTTGCTTAAAATACTTATAGAAAATGCTTAAATAGAAATAATTTACTTTTGTCTAAATATATGGTTCATATTAAGCCTAACTAATTAAAATCAGAAAAAAATATAAAAGTCTAAAATAAGAATAGCTTTTAAATTAGTGAATCATGAGTCCCTCAGCTCTGGGTCTTGATTTCATTGTGGACTGAAATAAATTCTACTTAAACTGACTGATGAATTTGTGTGTAGCTGGGCATGGTGACACACACCTATAGTACTAGTACTTAGGAGGTTAAGTGGGAGGATCAAAGATTTGAGGCCAGCCTCAGGAATTTAGTGAGATCATCAGCAACCTAGCAAAACCGTGTTTCATAAAAAAATAAATATCATTGAAAAGGGCTGGGTTGTAGTTCAGATGTAGAACATCCCTGGGTTCAAACCCTAGTATTCCCTCCCTCACGAAATTGTGTGTACCAAACATACAATGTTTTGAAATTTCATGTAGATACAGATGCATTATAGAACAGCTAATTCTAGCTAATTAATCTATGCATTACCTTACAAAGTTGTCATTTTTGTGATGAGAACACATAACATCCAATCACTTAGCATCTTCCAGAATTTATATTAACTGCTGTCACCATAGATTGCTTGAAATTATTCCACTTGAAAGATTTGTGTATCCTTTGACCAACATCTCCCTAATGTTCTCCCCCTCTCTACTCATGGTAACCACCATTGTATGGTGGAAATGTTTAAATGTGAATGAAAGCAATACATCTTTGCAGGGCATAATAAATATGGAGTGCCTGTCACATTTCCTAACCTAGGATTAGTGCTTAGTGGATACAATCTATTCGGCATGATACCCATGGCACAGTGCTGGACACCATGCTGCTGCTAGCTTGAGCTCAGCTTATGTCTTCCTTTCCCAAAGATTTTCAATCCTCATGCTAACATGGTTATATGGCACTTTCTCCTTTTTATTAATTGAAATACAATAGAAAGATTAATGATGGTGGTCAAAAACACTCATTTTCGCTACTGACTCTACGTGTGAAGTATTTGAAATAAGGACTTCTTGCTTAAATGTTCGCTTTAACATGTAATTTACATTTTGAGAGAAGAAAGTGCCCTTGATATATGTGGATGATTAAATTATTTGCCTTTCTTTGCAGTAAGAATAATAATGATAATATGTGGTTTTATGTTAAAGATTGTGTGAAAAGCTGTCTGTTGTATGAATAAAAGGCATTTTCATATGTGATAATTATGAGAATTCTGTATTTTGTTTTACAGCAAATGTGCACTGCTCACTTAGGATCTCCTATCTGTAGCACCAGGTTTTTCTTGAAGGCAGGAAGCTGAGCACCCTCTGCTTTTATTGGTCCTACAGAGCTAGTCCTGCTTAATACAGAAGAATGGAGAAACTGCTGTGACTGAAATCAATTCTGAGTTATAAAAGTCAACAGGTCTCCTTAAACAGCACATTTTTCTTCTTCCTGTCAGTCTATGAAAACATGGAAGTTTGAAGTAAACATTGTGCTTTGTCATTCTAAAAGATCACAGAGTTTTGAATTACATATCTTTCTCATCAATTGGTTGAAGTCATATCTGGCACTACAAAGCTCACCCTTGGAAAAGAAATGAAGGTAAAGCCTGCTTGTCATACACACACACACGCACACACACACACACACACACACACACACATATATATATATGTATGTTGTCATATATATGTTGACATATATATATATATCATTCATACATATATATATACATGACAATATATTTATCTGCATATTGTGTCTTTAGAAGCAATGAGACATTGTCTGTGGATTAGAGAGAAGGGTATTCATGCCTCAGTTTCTCAGGAAACATTTTTGATCTGGAGGGCGTCCCTTTTAGAAGGAAAAGGAGCACAAATTAGACAATTTGAAGAAAAACTGGAACCATGTTTATCCCTGTAACACATCTCTAAGAATACTAAAATCAATATTTAATCTCTTAAACAAGTGATTTTTGACAAAAATATTTATTTTATAGCGTAACATAAGCATATGGCTTATAATATGTCCAGTGGAATACATGTTTATTTGCCTTCTGATTTGACTGTATTCATATTATACAAGAATAATTTTTAGAAGAAGAGGAACCAAATAAAATCAAACATAAGGCATGCATCTTAGGTTATGCAAGCATACAATAAAAATATGATTGGTCTTATTGAAGAATTTGCTTTCTTTTTTTTGTCTATCCAGCATTGTGGAAATAAAAGCAATAAATGTACTTCCTGGTGTGTTCCTAGAGTGTAGCAAATGACTATAAAGACCTAATTACTTTCTAAACTGAATCCTTCTACTCCAAATATGTTTACTGTTTTCAAATTTAAACTTCCCCATAGCTTGATTATGCTTTTTTGATTACATATATATACATCAAAATATATAGTAAGAAAACATATACCTTGACAAATTTTTCTATAGATAATGCATGGATAACTGCATTTATGTTTTGCTGCATGAGTAAGTTGCAAGTGAGCATTTAAAGTATCCTAGCATTTTCACTGCTATCACTTAACCACATAACTTAGAAGGAGGAAGATGTTTTTGCTTATGATTTCGGGTTCAGTCCATGTGAGGCTGGGGACCAAGAATCTTAGGGTCTGGGGACAGAAAGTAGAGAGAGGGAGAATTTCCAAGGCCACACTCCAGGGACCCACCCTCTCCTGGGACACACTACCAGCCCAGTCCACCATGATAAATCCATTACAATGGCTCTACCCTCTACAGTTATTACAACCCTCATGACTCAATTACAGCAACTCTGAATACTAGTTTATGAGCTCTTCAGAGAGTATTTTATATCTAACTATTCCCTAAAGCATCCTGCAAAAAGTTCTAATGTTTAAGGGTGTAAATAATCTAGAATCATCAATGGCACAATCAGGAGAGGGAATAATATCACTAAATTTGACATACCATTTATAAGTGTTGGGAAATGTGAGTACCTTCAAAAACTAGAGCTCTAATGCAAATAGAGTTTTTGGTAACTATATGAATTCTCTGTAGTTATAGAAAATTATATTAAGAAAAATTTAATTATACTTATATAAATTATCTAATGCCAATTAAATAACTTACCCAGAGTGAATGCTGAAGAGAATAGAGAGCAAAGATATTCCTGGGGAGGGTACCTTATATTTATGATTTCTGCCAAGTTGGCCATGCTGATTGACAATGAGAGTATTTGAGAAAAATGTGGGTCTTCTTTAAAGTCTATATAGGGACATATGCAAATAACTATGGTAAATTATTTGATTGAGACATTGATGGAAATAATGGAGCAAACACCTGTAAATAGTCCATAGGATATCATGAACTTGAATTCTATGTTTTGTTGGTCAAAAGTGGAAAAAAAAAAAAGGATTTTTAATCTGTTGAGATTGGTTAGGTAAGTGGTTAATTCCTCAAGTTTTTCTGTTTAATTTAAAATGGAAATTCTTGAAAGTTTATGAGTTAAAATTATGGCAAAGCATATAGACTTGACTATCAAAGCTAATCAGCTGTTACATATCTGAAGCAGAGGCCTATTTGGACTCAGATTTTTTTCAGGATAGATTTGTAAATGGTAGATGTGCCAGGTTCTTTAGAAAGTAATGATGCTAGAAGTTCAAGTCCTGAAATTGTTTTCTCTTTAATGCCAGAAGAAGATACACTTTGAATATTCCATTTTATAATCTGGTCTCTTCGATACTACTAAACATAATGAAAAATCTGACCCTTATTTTCATTGACTTATTACTTGATTTTGTGTATTCTCCTGTTTTAAAATGTTCTTTCAATCCTAGGCTAAATATGTAATAAACATACATATATTACATATACATAAATTATGTATATATCTATTACAATTATATTATATATTAAAATTCCATATGAAAGTTATATTAATACATTAAATTATATATATTAGAATTATATATTAAAATCTTTATCACTCTGAAGTAAAATATGTCAAAAAGAAAATAAGTCTAAATCATGTTTCTAATAGTTTTTACCATTCAAAATATTGCAAAAGAGAAAATAGAATGACACCATCTGTGCACTCTCAAAAGAATGCTAGTGATAAATTTGACCCTACCAAATATCTGCCTTCCACCTGAAGAAGAGTTCATTTTATCATTATCCCATATGAACTGTGGAACAAATATATTTTACATTTGAATAAGACAGAGAAGAAATCTTGCCTAATTCTCCAATTAATGCACTGCAAAATAGGAAAACAAGTTTGTGGAGAGTCATTTAACTAATAAAATTCAATGTAATAAAGCTGTGAATTCTCTCCAAATTAATTATTTTATTTTTTTAATTTTATTTATTTAAAAATTTACTTATCTATGAAATATCACTTAGTGACATCATTTATAGAAACCTTTAGAGGATTCCAGTTCTAATCCTATTTTTCCTATTTTATGCTATATTATAATCATACATCAAAGTGAAACATTCATACATGCACACATTAACTGATGTATTTTAATGTAATTAATAATAAGGATATTTGGAGCACTATGTCCTCTTCAAAACCCAGCCAGGCATGGTGGGGCACACCTAGAATCCTAGTACTTGGAAGGCTAAGACAGAAGGGTCACAGGCTGGAGAACAGCCTTAGCAACATCCTGAGACCCTTTTTCAAAATAAAAGATGCTCTGGGAGTGTAGCTCAGAGGTAGAATTCCCTTGGGTTCAAACTCCAGTGCAATAACAAACAAACAAATAATAATAATAATAATAAAAACCCCAGAAAACTCAAATACAGTGTTGTTTGATTCTCACAAAGCAAATGATCTGAAATATTGCTGCGTTTACTCATTGATAATTCTGTTTCTCAGAAAACAGAGTAACCAATAAAGAAATTGTTGTTCTGAATCTAACTCTAGCAAAGAAGTACTGATTAGAGAATTGACAGGGACCCTCAGAGAAAACCAGCCATCTCTCACCACTGGATCCTGTAGCAGAGAGGGGCCTGCCGCTTGCCCTCCAGCCTCTGTGCTGCCAATTTCAGAACTTGTTTAAAAAAATCTCCCTCAACCACGTCCTCTCCTTTGAAACTTCCACCATTGCATATACCACTATGCCCTTTCTATTCTTCTCAGCTCCCATACCAACCTCCAAGCCATGCCCCCACACTCATTAGAACTGCAGGCACCTGGTCCAGGATCCTCCTTTACCTCAAGTCCCACAGTGTTTTATTTTTTTATTTAAACACACACATGAAATTCCACTAAATATTAATTGTGCAGCAATTAGTATTACAGCAAACTTAGCCTTTTCACTGCAGCAGTACTCTCTCAAGATTGCGACGTCTTTCTTAGTCTTGGGAGGCAGCCAAGAAGAGGCTTCAGGGAGCCCCCAAAATAAGTGTTTTGACCGCAGACCCCAGTGAGCCCTATCTGCTGTGTTGCAACCCACGGACAGGTCCTGATTGCAAGCCCAGCTGTATGACAAAGCAATAGAGTCAAACAGGCCCTTGAAGGCCCCAGGAGATAACCAAAACACCAAAATCATCCTGTGAATACTGGACTGATAAATTCAGTAATATTGAAAACAATTTCACAGGTATATGGAAGTTGATAAGCCTATTATAAAACTCATCTGAGAGATCAAATGGCTAAGAGTATCAAAGGAAGTTTTTTATAAGAAAAAAACAAAAACAAGGGCTGGTGATGTAGCTCCATGGTAGAACACTTATATTACATGCACAAGACCCTGAACTCAAAAAAAAAAAAGAACTTAGTAGTTTACACTGGCAAATATGTAATTAATTTATAACTTGTAACTCCATAAATATAGAGACAATATATTAAAAGTTAAAAAAAAACAAAAGAATAAATTACTTATGTATATTTTCATTGAGAAAGAAAGCAAGATATATTTCTTTTTTTTTTTTTTTTTTTTTTTTTTTT
>PVLC010015995.1:0-21705 GCA_004027655.1 Graphiurus murinus
CCCTGTTTCAAAATAAACAATAAAAAATAGGGCTGGGGGTCTGGGGGTGTAGCTTGGAGGTAGAATGCCCTGAGTTCAATCCCCAGTACCCCAAAAAAAAAAAAAAAAAAAGAAAGAAATTTTCTTCAAATATATGTGTTTTCCCTGATATTTTGTCATTCAATAATATGTGTTAGTTAGGTATCATTCCGGCTATAATCTCCTCTTTTTTAAAATCATATAATAAAAGTCTTAGATTTAACCATGTTTAGATCATCTTATAACAAAAAAAAGTCATGTTTTCTAATTAGACTTTGAATCTTGACTATGAAAAACATGAAAATTTTATAGAAAAAGACAATAGTTTTTCTTTTTGAAAATTGAAGGGATGACTGACTCACTCTGTAATTAAATTAGAATTATAATTTATTTTTATAATTAATTCTGGAAATTTTATGGTTGTTTTTCCTCTAGAAAAAATGCTTTTTTACTTGTGTTATTTTACATAAAAATCACTGATCTATTGATTAATTTAGAAACTGTTTACCATTTATTGATTATAGGCACTTTGTTTTGGATCTGTGTATGTGAACACTCTAAGAAAAAGAAAGTATATAAAGATGTGTAGATATATAGATAGGTGTGTATATATACATGCTAAAACATGTATCTACAAATATATGTGATATCTACATACATATAATAATATGTCATTTCTTGGCAATTATACAAAAAATATCAATATAGGAAAGTAAGCTGCATGTGGTGGCACATGTCTGTAATATCATACATGAGAGAGGCTAAGACAAGAGGATTGCAGGTTAAAGGCCAGCCTCAGCAATGTAGCAGGACCCTGTTTCAAAATAGAAAATGTGCTGGGGGTGTAGTTCCAAGTTACAAGGTAGAATGGTAGAATGCCCCTGGGTCCTGAGTTCAATCTCCAGTACCACCAAAAAGAGAAAAAAAAAAAAAAAGAAAGAAAGAAAGAAAGAAAATTTTAAGAGAAATTTAAAATTATAGCTAGGAAAGACCTTATCAAAATATATTTGATAAAATATATCTGATAAAAGTAATGGAATGAGGCATGTAGATATCTATGAGGAGAGATTTTAAGCAAGCACAAAGGTTCTTGAGGCTGAAGTGTGCTTGTACTCTAGCAACATCTACAAGTGTACTTGGAGTAGAAGATGAAGAGGGAAGCATTATAGGAGATAAAATCCGAGCAATATTGGAGACTAGGTCATTTGACTCTTTGCAGTCTGTGGTAAGAATTCCATCTTTTGTCTTTGAGAAGCCAGAGTTCCAATGCAGGCAATAGTCCAGAAGACTTATATAATCCAACATATTCTGAGTATGATTTGTTCGTCTTTGTTGGGAATAAACTCTAGGGAGGCAAGGATAAGAGCAGAGAAGCCAGTAGAAATACCACAGAAATACTCCACCATGAAACAATGATCTGGTTATGATGTTTGGAAGGTGGAACCAGCAACATGTATGGCATGAGAGAGAGAGAAGAGTGAGGAGAAATTCAGGGTATTGGTCTTTATGAACTTGAAGAGTAGAGTTCTTACTGAGATAAAGGCAATAGGTATTGTAGCTTTAGGGAGCAATTTTGAATGGGTTACATTTGTAATATTTATCATCAAACCAAGTACATAAATCAAGTAGGCAGTTGAATAAATCAGAGGCCCAATTTATTTTGGGAGGTAGCAGAAAATGCAGTGATATTTGATGCCATTATAATCAATGAAATCACAAAAACATAAGTACAGATGAAGTAGAGAAGAGGAACAAGGGCTGACCTATTTGGATACATCAAAATTTTAAGGTCAGGGAAGTAAATATGCAAATCAATGCAAAAAGAAAGTATGCAAATCAATGGTCCAAGGTCCAATGGTCCATGAGGTCAAAGGATTGCTAGTAGTCTGATTTCTTGGAATCGAGTGAAAAAATGTTTCAGGTATGAAAATGTAATTAAAACTACCAAAGATCACATAAGGTGAGGACTGAACATTTGCTACTGAATTTTGAAACCTGAGCATTATAGTTAGATATAAAAATGTCCCCTAAAGAACCCATTTATTAATATTCAGGGTTGATATAACTGAGTCATGAGGGTTGTAATCCTAGAAATGGATAAAGCCATTTTAATGGATTTACCTGGGTAGTACCAGGTAGGCCAGTAGGGTGTGGCTGGAGGAGGTGGTCCTTGGGGGTGTGGCCTTGGAGATTATATATATGATATCTCCTCCCCTGGTTTGCTCTTCTGTTTCTGGCCTCCAAGGTGTAAGCAGAGCCTATGTGCTCTCACTTCCTGTAACCGTGCTCTGAGATCTGGGGTCCTTGGCCTTATGGACTGAACCTGAAACCTTAAGAAAATAAAATTTTCTTTCCTCTATCTTACCTGGTTAATCTTTTAGATTATAGCTGCAAAAATGTCAGATGCACTGGGACTCACTGATGCTTTTGATCAGAAGGCTTTGTTGAAGGGGTATAGGGTATGAGTGATTTGGTGAAATAAGTGTAAATTTCAATAGAGAAATGTGGAACAGGGAATAGACAACTAAGAATTAGGTTTTAAGATCTAACACATCTGTCTTGTTTAGTATAAGCATGTATCTGCTTAGATCAGTAGTTAGCTCGCAGTAGGTAGTAAATATTCACAGGATGCATGGACAAATGAATTAATAATGAAAAAAAAAAAGAATCAAAAGCTCAGGCTTGCAAAACTGATTTGTGTTAGCCTCTGCTTTAAGGCATAAAGTACCACACCAAAAAAAGAGATCACTAGTTACCTTGTTGGAAAGGGGCTTTGAAAAGCAAGAAATCATTAAAATTTAATTTTTTCTACATCATAGCTACAAAACTTTATTCAATGCTGTAGTGGATATTTATTATTTTCAAAAGTCCACACTCATTCTACTGGAGCACTGCAAATTACATTTCTCAGACTCCCTTGACGATGGTCTTTCTATTTATTTTTACCAGTGGCAGTTACAAGTAGGACATTCCAAGGTTGAAGTTGTTGACTGTGGCTTAAAGTTGTTGCAAGACTACACTCTCGGTCAGATAAACTTAGTCCCAGCAGAGGCAGGTGATGTCCCTCTGGCAGTTTCATCTGTGACAGTGGCGGTGCCTTTGGTGATTCAACCCTTATCCCCAAGTGTCCTTTGATGGTCCCAGCACCACCACTAGCAACTGTACCTTAAACAGAGAGAAGCTTGTGGACTCAAGACCTTCCTACAAGCACTGACCTGAGTTTTGCATAACAATCCATTTCTTTCATTCTTCTAGTCATTGCCTCTCTCTCTCTCCACTCTCTCTCTCTCTCTCTCTCTCTCTCTCTCTCTCTCTCTCTCTCTCTCTCTCTTTCTCTCTCTCTCTCGTGCATGTGTGCATGTGTGCGTGGTCGTAGGTATTGAACACAGGGGTGTTTCTGAGCTGAGGGCCTCATTAAGCTGCTGAGTCTTGTCTTGAGTCTGTGATCTTCCTGTCTCAGACTCCTAAATATTGGAATAACAGGCATGTGCCACCATGCACAGCTCTGTCTGGCATTTTTCATACATTTGTTTGTCATAGCTTCTACATTTCTGACTAGACCTAAATGTGAAAATTACTAGCTGTGGTTTTCATCTATATACCTTACTTAATTTTTTCTTTCTCTAGAACATTCCTTAATTTTTTCATCTGGATTTTAGAGCAACATCAAAGCTTCTGTTAACTCTGTATGAAAGTTTTCCAGGTCATCCAGGTTGACTAAATGGACATTTTTTTTCCCTCTAAACTGTCATAGTGGTCATTAGTTGAAATATTTAACAGATATAAATTATTGGATTATATATGCATATCTAATATAAATATTGATACTATATAGGACAGATAGATGATGATAGATGATAGATAAATAGATAGATATTAGTGGATGATATATATATTCTCCAATGTCGTAGCAGATATTTATCTGGGTCATGTATTTCCAAGGATTTCATCCATAAAATTTTCCTGTCAACTGCAGCTAAAGTCTAAGGACAGTATACTCAAGGTTCCAGTGAATTTCCTAGTTTCCTCTCTCTTCACTCTGGTCCTTTCCTTGACCCTTATGCAAGCATCTCTGTTTCTTTGCTTGTCTTTCATTTGGCATAAAAAAAAAAATGAAACAACATTATTTTCCTATCCCAGTTTTAAACATTACTGAGACTAAGTAAAAGGAAAATAGCTCCTTTTCTCAGGAGAGAACTGTTACTCAAGAATAAGAGTGTGAACTACATAAAATGGCTTATTAAAGAATAATGGGGTGGGCATGTAGATGCACACCTGTAATCCCACTACTTGGGAGGATGAGACAGGAGGATCACAGGTTTGAGGCTAGCCTCCACAACTCAGCAAGACCCTGTTTCAAAACTAAAACAAAACAAAACTACAAAGGGGCTTGAGGGTGTAACTTCCCCAATATAAGAAGGAGGAGGAGGAGAAGAAGAAGAAGAGGAGGAGGAGAAGGAGGAAGAAGAGGAGGAGGAGGAGGAGGAGGAGGAGGAGGAGAAGGAAGGGGAGAAGGGAAAGAGAAGAGGAGGATTTTTTTTTTTACAGTTTTCTTCAAGATTTTCGTCTTAGAGTATTCACCAATCCACAGATATGATATCATAATCTGCCCCTGCAAAATCTAGTACATTATAGTTACTCTATACACCAGTTTCAGTGGCTCTGTCTCCAGATAGAGAATCATATAATCAGACATGTGTACATACATGAATGAATAAACAGACAATGAATCTTGCTCATTGACTTAAGGTAAGAAAAGTTTTTTTTGTTTTGTTTTGTTTTGTTTTTTTAATCAGTGATACATTGTAAGAAAGGCTGATATTGTCAAATATCACAAATAAAATATCATTTTTATGAATTTCTCTTTTCTAAAATATTAAGAAGATACTGCTAATGTGTAATTCTCCCTTACTGCTTTATGTCCAAAACAATTAGCAATTTTTGATCAAAGGTTATTATCAATTTTTCTAAAGATATTTTGGGGGATCAATAGTTCACTGGTAGTTGGTCCAGAGGAACACTACTTAACTAGATGGATCTGGTGATATTCCCACTATGTCCCTACAGCGTCACCCTCCACTACTCTCAAAGTCTCATAAACTGCACGAAAAAATGGTTCTGTTTGTACTATTGCCTGTTCACTTTGCACCAACAAGCTCATTTTGATGTGGCCAAGCACAAACACTTGTATGTAGCACATAAGGCAGTCCTTTTCCAATGTACCAAAATGTATATGGTAAATGCTCTTTCTGTCCTTAGAAATTCTAGCAGGTCTTTTTCCTTTGACAAAACTCAGAGACAAGTCAAGTTGAGATTCATATTACAATTTGTAAATTTTCTTTATTTCTACTCTCAGTGATCTATATGATTAGAAATAGAGATAGTTCCCCATTTCTTCTTTCTTTTTGACTTCCCTTGGATAAAACTCCACATTTGGCCCATTTATCCATTTGTTAAGCTCAAGGGAAATTTATTTTGTCAAAAAGCTCAACTTTGAGACCAGGAATTGATCAATGGCTCCTTTCCCTAGTCCCAGGGTTCTCAACTTGGTTCAATTTTGCTCCCAGAGGATATTTGGCAATATCTGAAGACATTTTGATTGTTGCCACTTGAAAGATGTTATAGGCCTCTGCTGCTAAACATCCTTCAATGCATGCAGCACTGTCCGAACAACAAAGATTTATCCAGCACAACATGTCAGCTGTGTTAAGGTTGAGAAATTTTGTTCTACACAATATCAACCTTTCTTACAATGTATCACTGATTAAAAAAAAATAACTTTTCTTACCTTAAGTCAATGAGCAAGACACATTGTCTGTTTATTCATTCATGTATGTACACATGTCTGATTATATGATTCTCTGTCTGGAGACAGAGCCACTGAAACTGATATATAGAGTAACTATAATGTACTAGATTTTGCAGAAGTCTTCAGAGAAGCTGAGCCTTAATTTTGATACAATTTAGTAAACACTTACTACACATCTATTATGTGTAAGCCTTCCTGTAGTATCCAAATATTTCTAAGTGAAATGTTCTTTTAGTCCAGTGGCTTAGCCAGTGAGATCGACTCCAATAAAGTTATAATAAAGGTTAAGAAGAATTATTTGAAAGGAGAGGGGCAAAATATTAGTTAATTCCTGCTGGAAAATTGAGGAAAGTCTTATTTAAGCAATAGAGTTTTTTTGTTTTTGTTTTTGTTTTTATTTTCTTTCAGAACCAGGGATTGAACCAAGGGGCAATAATTATTGTTGTTTTAAACCAGGGTCTCACTAGGTTGTTTAGAGTCTCTCTACATTGCTGAGGCTGTCCTCAAACCTGCAATCAATCCTCCCAGGTAACGGGATTACAAGCTTGTGCCACCATGCCTGTCCAAGCAGTAGGTGTTAAGTATGTTGGAAAATAATGTGAAAATAACGTGAAAGTGTTCAATATAAAAAGCTTACAGACAAGTTGCAGCAATCTAAATTTTGTGGTAAAGATTAATTCTACTTACTTAAAATTTTTACTTCACATGAGTAATGAGTACAGAGAATAGATTTAAAGGTTTATTTATTTATTTTTTAATTTAAAAAAGGAAAGTTGTCATTTGGTTTTTGGAAATTGTCTTCAACCCTGTGGCTTCCTATGAAGATACACATAGAAAATTGCAGTAATGTGGTCATCACAGAAGTGGAGTATTAGAATATCAGATTGGTTGTTTTACATACCATACACTAATAAATCTTCATTTTGAAATTTCTTTGGAAGAAAAATTTAATCATTTGCCTAATCAACAACATATGTTCACTTTAAAATTTGTAGCTTCTTGCACACCAATATTTTATTTGATCACAGGTTAGTGAAATTGTTTTTTGTTTAATACATATTTAATGATGATTTTATAGGGCTTTGGAGATAAGTTAATATCATCTTCTAACCTTACATAGTAAAATTGCAAAAATACTGCTAAATCAATCCATTTTATGCAAATTATTATTTTTTTTTCAGGTTGAAAACTAGAAAATATGCAGAGTAAAAGGAAAATGTTCTCTCTTTGGGCCATTAAAAGTCAGTAAAATTCCATCAACAACTTCTTCAAAGGTCAACAGTTTGTGTCTGTAAAAGCAACTTTCAATTATCTTGGACACACTCAGCAACTGCCACATTACTTTATGTATTATGCTTGACTATTCAAAGTAACCTAAAAAGTGCATTTAAGAGGTTCATTAGACACCCCAGAAGGGAGAACCTATAAACTAATTTTAGTCTTGAGGAAAATTTTAAGGCATATTTGCTTATTTTGAAACAAAGTATTTCACATATCCTTTATCTTATAATAAAAAATTTGAGTATCAATATCAAAACTATTATATTTGCTATTTTGATATTATCTTGTTTTCAAAATAGTTGACAGCTATGTATGTGTGTGTGTGTTTGTGTGCTGATGATTGAACCCCCAGCCCTATTTATATTTTATTTTTTAATTTTGAAACTAGATGTCATTAAGTTGTAGAGAGCCTCACTAAGTTACAGAGGCTGACCTTGAACCTGTGATCCTCCTGTCTCAGTCTCCCAATTAGTGGGATTACAGGCTTATGTCACCATGCTCAGCTTGTTGATAGCTTTTTAAAAAATTTTCTTTGTGGTACTGGGGTTTGAACCCAGGGGTATTCTACCTCCGAGCTACACACCTAGTCTTATTTTTATTCTTTATTTTGAAATAGGGTCTCACTAAGTTGTGTAGTACCTCACTAAGTAGCTAAGGCTGGCTGAGAACCTGGATCCCCCTGTCTTAGCCTTCCAAGTACTGAAATTACAAGTGTGTACCTTCATGCCTGGCCATTGACACCTTTTGAATACTAGGTTTGTTATATTTAAAAGTGATATTATATCATATTTAATCACATTCACATACAAATATTTTTGCAGCCAAATACTTCATTAATTACAGCAGGTATCTTTTAAACAGTAGTACTGAATAAAAAGCACAGCATTTAATAAGAATCACTAGTTCATGTTTGTTTTACATAGATTTTATATTGATGTAAATTATGTTAACCCAAAATATTTCGCAATAATAGAAAATAGATATTCCTGAATGTTTATGTAACTCATTTAGATCCTATAGAATGATATTTATCATTCTGAAATGTCACTTTCCAGAAAAGGCAAGATGATATCTTCTTGAATATGTAATTTGTGGCACCCAAGACATTTCTACATATGGCTGGCAGAATGGGCTTACTTTCAGAGAACACATTCATTCTCAATATTCAATAATAGACATTAAATGTACAATGTTATCCACTCACCATAGAAATAAATGGATGTTTCCACATCATGGACATATCTTCTATGCATATAATGTAACTGATACAGAAATTAAGAATACTTTAGCATTTCAAGCCAGCAGGTGAACATATTGCAATTATAGTAATATAATACAGAGTCAAAGTTCCTGAAAAGATAACACTGTGAAAAAAAATAAAACAGTTCACAGTTCAGGAGGGAGACAAAGTATTTTATGATAGAAGCATCATTTTAAGCAAACGTTTTGCAAATGCAAAGGTGAGGTGGGAAATAATATAATAAATAAACCTTTCTGGTTTAAAATAATTAACTTTGTGGCAGATGGTAACTTGAGCCCTGAGTGTAACAGCCTCAATTGAGTAGCTTGGCTCCATTGCAATTATGCACCATTTTAGCACTAGAGTTAAGAAAGGTAATTTAAATGAAATTGATCATAATTGCAAAGTAGGTAAATAGGAAAAAGGGTTTGAACTTTCAGCCTTAGTGACTCTCCATTGGAAACACAAGTACTCTTATAATAAAGGCTTTCTTATTCTCTCCTAAGAGAATAAGGGGGGGGAGGGTCAACCATCTCCTTCCTTTTGTGTGTTGGTTACAAGTCTCTTATTGGAATATTGTTTTTTTGAGAGCTCTGCAGGCTCTTCATTATCAAACATGCTTACAAGCACACAAGAATAAGACAACTTCGGCTTTCAACAATGCAGATGAGATCTGTCCATTTTGAGGGGAGGAAGCTTCATTTCAGTCTAGATTTTCTCACCTGATAAAATAACTGAAGACTTACAGACTCCAACAAATTGAAATGGGAATATTTTCTCAATATGCATGAATACACATGCAAAATAATGAAAAACATTATTTTATTAATTCTTTACTTCCTATGGCAAATAACATTTTTGTATATTATCTCCTGAATTTCAAAATTTATACACATATAAATACATATGTGGAATATCCTAGGGACTATTGAGATGCTTGATGTATCTTTCTGTTTTGTTATATCTAAATTCTTTTATTCGATACATGGATCTACTGAATCTGATATGTCATTTTTTGCTCAAAACAAAACGTTTGGGACTATCTTTAGAAATAATTATTGTTTTGTTATATTTAATACTTAAACATCATGCATACAAACAGACTAGAAACAAATATAATACACTAGCTTACACATATTATCTAAGCTGAACAATAAGTAACTGTTCTTCTAGGTAAAATATAAAAATTATAAAGAGGAGGGAGCCTGAGATGGCAACTGAGTGAAAAACCTCTCCTCAGATGCTGTTGAGCTTTAATCAAAACTGCCTTAAAAGCAGTTTCCTGATGGAAGAAAAAAAAAGCAGCAAAAAAGTGAGCAAAGTAATGAAAATTAAAGTGCAGCTGAACAGAACCCAGAAAGCTGTCCAGGGAGAGTGAATAAGCCTGTGGGCACAGCAGCAGCGCCCGCCATTGAGCCAGCCACCCAGAGCAGGGTCTACTAGCACCAAGGCATCTAACGATGTCCTACATACCCAGCCAGTAGATGTGGAGTAAGTGATTCCAGAATTCCACTCCCTATTTAGGCGACACATCCCTGTACAATTGACAGTGACTAGAACACCTGGGATGACCAGGTTAAGCCTGTGGCAGTGTCACCCCAGTTTACATCTCCCTCCAGAGCCAGAGATGCACTCAATTGTAGAGCATGAGTCAAAGCTGCCACAAAAACAGCTTCTTGAGGGAAGAAAAAAGCAACAAAAAAGGTGAACAAAGTAATGAAAATTGAAGCGCAGCTGAACAGAACCCAGAAAGTGGTCCAGGGAAAGTGAAGGAGCCCATACACAAGGCACTGGTGAAAGCTGCAGAGCAGCAGCCTACATTGAGTCAGCAGCCCAGAGTGGGGTCTACTAGCACTGAGATATCTAATGATCTCCTGCATACCCAGTGACCAGATGTGGAGTAAGTGACTCTAGAACTCCACACCTTAATCAGGCAGCACATCCCCCACATGATTGACTGTTACCAGAACACCTGGGATGACTAGCTTAAGCCTGTGGCAGGGACACTCCAACTCACCTCCCCCTCCAGAGCCAGAGCAACACTCAATTGTAGGTCAACTTCCTGGCTAAGGAATAAACCTACCATATGATCCAGCAATGCCACTTCTGGGTATCTACTCAAAAGAATGAAGACCAAATTATCAGACCAATGCATGTGTATCTATGTTTATAGCTGCACAATTCACAATTGCCAAACTATGGAACCAGCCAAGATGTCCATCAACAGATGAATGGATTACAAAACTATGGGATATGTACACAATGGAATTTTACTCAGCCATAAAGAAGAACAAAATCATGTCATTTGCAGGGAAATGGATGGAATTGTAAAACACGATAAGTGAGATTAGTTAGTCACAAAAAGTAAAAAATCAGATGCTCTCCCTAAAATATGGAACTAGAGAGAAAGTGGGACATAATGGGACTCTAGAAGAAGAAGGAGAAACCTTAAATGAGCAAAGAAGGTGACTTAATTGAAAGTGATGGGGGAGGAGGGAGGGAAACACACTAAAGCACATGACGTACTTTCACAAACATATCAAAGTCAATCACTAAACTGAACTTCAGAAGGAGGGAGGGTGAGGGAATGGAGAGGGAATTGGGGAAGGGTTAAATGAGAAATGTGTGCATGTATGCCTTTATCAGCTTGTACCTAACAAAGATTTATGATTACAATGTACCAATAAAAGTATATGTATATATATATATATATATATATATATATATATATATAAATAATAATATAGAAATTTTAGATCCACTCCTGAAATAATCAATGAGTTAGAATGAATGAAACAGCCCATATATGATTAAATAGATCAGTAAATATAATAAAATATTTTTATTATGTTGTCATTAAACAAGCAAGAAAACACAATTTAAAATACACTTCTGTAAACTATATCTCCCCAGACTGCTTTTTATCAGTGATGCTTAGCAATAGTATCACAGTATTATTCCCTTCAGCTCATGTTTACTTACGACAGCTTTAGAATTAAGTGAAAAAAAAATTTATACTGAGGATTGAACCCAAGGGTATTCTACCTGAGTGAGCTATAGCCCTAGTGTATTTTATTTTTTTACTTGGAAACAGGGTCTGGCTAAGTTGCTGAAAACATTGATAAATTGCTTAGGCTGTCCTTAAACTTGTGATTCATCTCAGCCTCCCAAGTACTAGGATTAGAGGCATATACTACCACACCTGGCTCAGAATTAAGTGAATATTTATAAAGCCCACATAAAAACACCCATGCAATGAAATAATTTCAATGATATCAGGCCCAAAGTAGTCATCTATTTACATATATTATATATATGAGATTATTAATTCAATACAACTCTGGAAACAAGATACCTAGGTATAAAAACTTGACCTATTATTCATTAACTCTTTAAGGCATTCCCTAATATACCTAGAATTATTATAGACATTGAAAAATAATAAATGTAAAGTGTTTATAGTAACATAACATAATGTACAAAATAAATATTTGTAATACCTTATTTCATGTTTAAATTTTAATATCATTATTAAAATTATTGCTAAGATGAACTTGAATGTGAAATCCTAGGAATATGTGAGTGATATTCTGTAGAATATTGATATATATTTTCTCACATCATATACATTGTATATGTATGTGCTACTTGTATGTTCAAATCAAAATTTTCTTCTTTAACTCCACCTATATACACCACATATCCTTGACCTTTGGGTTCCAAGATGGCATAGATGATAGAACTTATATTCAGACAGCTAATAAGTTAATACTTCTTTTTCCTTGCCAAGTATAATCATTGTCCAAAAGCGGTATTAAAACTAAGTCTTACACAATGATAGGTAAGATAAACCCTGCATAAGGGCTCAAGGACAAATCATCAAAAGGAAATAACACTTAAAAGAAGAGTGCTAAATGGAATACAAATTATACAAAAAACATACTGTGAAGGATGAAGGAGATAAATGTATTGAGTGAGGGGCAGGCATTTGAGGAGGACCAGAGGCAAGAAAAGTCCCAAAACCTTGAAAACCACAAAGTTGCAGAGGGCCTTGCTAAACTGCTGAGGCTGCTATGAACCTGGGATCCTCCTGTTTCAACCTTCTAAGTAGTAGGATTACAGTTATGCACCACCATGCCCAGCTCAACTCTGCTTTAAGAATGTCTCAAAACCTCAGGATTTCTATGAAGCCACTATATCTAGAATGTGGCACTTAGGCATATGGTTCAAGATAGCAAGCAAGCTTCAGAGAGACAGAGAAGAAAGGAATAAGTTATAATGTTTGTCTAGCTGAGCCTAGTATACAGCTGAGCCTGGTATACATGATTATAGCATGCCTGTAATCCCAGTATTTGGGTGACTAAAACAGGAAGATCACAGGTTTGAAACCAGAGTGCAGTAACTTAGACCCAGTTTCAAAACAAAACCAAAGAACTGGGGGTGTTGCTCTGAGGTAGAATGACCCTGAGTTCAAGCCCAGTACCACACACTCAACAAAATAAACAAACATTTCTACATATATCCATGGCTATATTTAGAAAAAAAAAGTAGAAATTTTGTTTTTAATTTTTGGTAGCTATTCATAGAACTGGATAGTATTATAGTATCTGAAGAGAGAATGAACATTGGAGGAGACCAAGTAGACTCGGTATCCATATTTCTAACTAATAAGCCTATGCATTTAATTTGAATATTAGTCATTATATTTTTATTTCTTACTAGGAAGATGAGGATTCAGGTCTCTGGCATGCTTATATAAATATTCACAATTTCTTCTATAATGCTTTATTTTCTTGGTGTTGATAACTCATATTAGTGTATGCTTACTTGGTACCTATATCCCAGTCTGCCACTCTCAAGTACTCCAACCAAAATGCAAGTGTCACGTATTTTGTTAATTTCATCTATATGGGGACATTATCCTAGAGCTATTAGACTTTTTGCTCTGATAAGGAGTAACTACTCTCTAGCTCCACAGCATCCCCATTACGTGATTTCCCTTCACCATCACATTAGGAATCTGCTTCCTGCCAAACCTGCAACACAAGCACCTAACATTTTCTGGAAATCATGACTACATTACTTTCTCTGGTGGTAGAGCAGCTTAACTAAAAACATGTCTGTAAGTATCCAAAATCTTGCTTGTTTTAAAATGTCCCTATTAATCCTAAGAGTGATCCTGTATTTATCCACGTGCAGAATATATGGCATAAATCATTTCCTCTGAGTTGAAAAACTGATTGTCATCAGTTTTTCATCAATATTTTTGTATTTTAAGATTGTCATAAATATTTTTCCTTTTTTCAGAGATTTTATAATATCATATTTGAAACTTATAATCTACAGGTTTAATTAATGGGCTTTAATGTAAATTTGTTTTTCATCTGTTCTGCTGGGCCCACTTTATTTTTAACTGATTTAAGAAGAAACACACACACACACACACACACACACACACACAATAAACCTGTGGGAAATTTCCCAAACAGCTACTCACAAAAAGTTTCTGAACTCATTTAAGATAAAATCAATATGTTTCAGCCTTACATAACAAATGATTCTTATGGGATTTAAGCTTCTCTAGTGAGTAGAACAAGATGGATGGTGTCCTGATTCTTTAAAAAAATTGTCATCATACTGATATCTAAAAGTTTGCATCAAAGACAAAAAGAACTGAATCTTACATTTATACATAGAAACAAAAGTACTAAAATAGTAATGCTAATGAATCACCTTCAACATTTTATAAACACTATACAACACCAAGGTTAAGCAAGGTAATTGCAAGGAATACAACCAATCAGATATTGATAACTAGGTTATAATTAATCAACAGGAGAAAAAGCAGTGACCCAGGTATGGTGTCTACATACTTATAATCTCAGTACTCAGGAGGCTGAGACAAGAGGATTGCAAGTTTAAGGTCAGCCTCAGCAATTTAGTGAGTTCTTCTGCAACTTAGCAAGACCCTGTTTCAAAATAAAATATAAAAAGGTCTGGGGCTGTAGTTCAGAGGTAGAAAGCCCCTGGATTGAATCATCATTACCAAAAACAAAAATAAAACAAGAGAGAGAGAGAAAAGCAATGAATATAAAATATAAACATTTCAGTGGGTGCTAAATAGATAATTTGACAAATTTCACCACTAGGATGAAAGCTCTGGTAAGTTAAACACTTCAGAAACAACCACACATTGTCCAGAAAATGTCTAGAGAATTCTAAGAGATTCACTTTGTCTGTTGTCTTTCTTTAATACAATAAAAGTATATGTCCAATGGAAATCAACACATACCAGGACTCTTAATAGATTTGAAACACAGGAGGAATTTCCATTAGTATTCTAGGAAATATGCAAAACAGAAATGAAGTAAAGGTGTGAGAGAAAACTGTTCTTGAATCATGGACACAAATGTTAGATAGTGGCATCAAGTGAGCAAGTAACCCTCAGTCCTGACCTCTGGCAGGCAAAAGAAGAGTACTCTTAAGAGGCAGCCTGCAGCAGTCTGCTAGAACTTTTATTTCTCTGAGATAATGCAACAGTAAAACCACAAAGAACAAACCTTTCTATAACTATAAGAGCACTTTCCACCAGACCACTACAAAAAGAGTGTCTGGCATTTTTTTTGTTTTTTTTGCACTGCCACACCTGATGATATGATATGCTAAAGAAGGATGGAAAACTGCACTAGTTTGACCTAATAAGTATCTATACTATTCTTCACTTAGGTTCTCTATAAATTGACCCCTCACTTTGCCCTATAAAATGCCCACCCTAGACTCTAACTGGTGGCTTTCTCTGTTATGCCAAGAAGAATTCCCTCCCAGGCTTGCATTAAAGCTTTCTCTTTATGCTATTGAGTTGCATTCTTTTTCCTAAAATTAAGTGCAAGAGAGGAGTACATAAAGCAGGGATTTAGCATCATTACAATAATCACAAAAATAAATACAGAAGGACTAAAAAAACTATAGATTTTTTTTTTGCCAATGACAGTGAGTAGTAAATGTTTATACCAAAAGAAGACAAGGCACACTAATAACAGTTGAGAGTTGCTATACCAGGTTCTGTGTGCATGTGTATTTCTATCCCACTGAACCTCAATGTAATGTATGGTTACAGTGCATCAATGAAAGTATTTTAAGAGAAAATAAGAGTTGCTAGAGTTTGATGCACTGATGTGAAAGTTGAGTGGAAATTTGTTACACGTAATTTGATAATCACCTTAATGAGAGGTTAAAGGAAGATTTGATTTTAACACATTGAAATCTGTACTTAAAAATTAACTATATGACTAAGAGAGATCATTTCATATTTATGTGGAATGTGGTTTAGAAAACATTGTCTAATGTTTCAGAAAAGTAATTCCTGCAGCTCAAGCCATCCACCAAAAGAAAGACTACATAACACAGACTTGTAATGAAATGCTGAAACCATGGATGAGTAAAAAGGTAACGAGTTCCTTTTAAAGACTTCAGATTAGAAACTTTTAACAAAATGAGTGCTATGATATCTGTCAGTCACTTACATAATAACTATTTCTTTTGCCATATCAAAATCTGTTCCTGTGGATCCCTTCCTCGGAATCACAGTTTTGATCACTGGAACCTGAGACTGGGACCTGAGATGCTATCTGCTGCTGAACTTCTGGAAGCTGTTTCCTTCCTTCCTTCCTTCCTTCCTTCCTTCCTTCCTTCCTTCCTTCCTTCCTTCCTTCCTTCCTTCCTTTCCTTTTATTTTTTGTTTTTGAAACACGGTCTGGGTAGGTTGCTGAGAGTCTTGCTAAGTTGCTGAGGCTGACCTTAAACCTCAATTCTCCTATCTCAGTCTCTCAAGTACTGAGATTACAGGTATGCAACAACACTGCCAGCTTCTGGAAGCTTTAAAATAATAATAATAATAATAATAATAATAATAATAATAATAATAATAATAATAATGGTGTTTCACAGAATTAATGGATTTTCGTGATATCTCAACTGCTGCAGATATTTAGCAATCAGGGAAAATCCTTAACATTTTTATGTTTATGGAAGTGTAGGTATCAATGAATCTTTGTCAGAATGATTCTGCCTGCCAACACCATTGAAAAAATTATTAGAAATAGTTCCATTGCCTACCATTTTTGCTGTTAGAAAAAGTGGCTGATATGCTTGTTGAAATACTTAAAATATTTCAAGGATTTTTAAAAATTAGATGCTTAAAATAGAAAGTCTATACCTATTTTAAAGAAAATAATTTCTCTTTTTTGAGATACTGGGATTTATTATTTATTTTAATACTTTTATAGGTGCATTGTAGTCTCACATCATAATATGGTTCATTGTGATGGTGACATATATGCACACAGCAGTTGGTGGGCTTTCCCCTTGCTACCTCACCACTCCCTTCTTCCCCACACAAGATATTGAGATTGGCATTGGTATTCTCACATAATGTCAGTGAAAGAGTTTCCTTCATTAATTCTCCATCTCTCCAACCCCTTCCCCTAGACCACCTCCCTGGTTTCACTTGAATTTCTCCTCCATTATGTGAAGTCTCTCTAATGTCCCAATTATCCCCTAGCTTCTGCATATGAGAGAAAACATATGACCCTTCACTTTCCGTGACTGACTAATCTCACTTAGTATAATGCTCTCCAGATTCATCCCTTTCCTGCAAATGACATACTTTTGTTCTTTTTTTATTACTGAGTAGAATGCCATTGTTTGTGATTCATAGTAGCCAAATTAATGGAACCAACCTAGGTGTCCATCAACAGATGAATGGGTTACAAAATTATGAGATACTGGTGACTTAACTCAGAGGCATTCTACCTCTGACTACAGTCCCAGCCTGATTTTATTTATTTACTTATTTTTATTTTGAAAGATGGTCTCCCAAGGTTGTCCTGTCAACCTGCAATCCACCTGTCTCAGCCTTCCAAGTACTGCAATTACAGGCATATGACACTATGCCAGGTCAAAAAATAAAATCAGTTTATATAAGTAAGATCACACAGTATATTTTGTATGGTTTTGTGTATATATTTTTGATGTCTGGCTTCATGCACTCCACAGGCGTAAGATTCAATCATGTTGTTGCATGTTTTAGTGTGTCACCTGTTTTTTTCTTTTCTTTAGTGCAGAGCATCATCCCTTGTATGAATCATCTTGTTGATTTCCAGCTGACAACTTATCCAATTATTAATGATTCATATCTGTTGTCACTTACTTTTTTGGTTATTATTAATAATGCTGTCATACCAGCACATGATTTAGTGTTTTTGGATAAAAATCTAGACACGGACTTTCTGGGTAACAGGGTAGATATATGTGTAAAATTTTAAGAAATCACAAATATTTTTTTCCAAATACTTGATCCATGTCACTCTTTCCCTAGCAGTGTATGTGTTTCATGGTTATTTCCAACTCTTTTTTCCTTGGGTAATAAGGTAAATGGATATGTTTTGTTGTCATTTTGTGATTTTAATTTTTTTTTATTTTTCTGTTGACTGATGCTGTTGATCACTTTTTGATACTCTCCTTTATCAATTTGATTTTTTTTTCTGTGAAGTGTTTATTTCCAGTTTCTATTAGATTATATTTTTGTAATGGAGCAGAAATCTTCCTAATATATTCTGGCTTCAAGTATTTTCCAATCTTTAGGATATTTATTTGTTTCATTATAGTTTCTTTTAATGAGGAGAAATTTCTAATTTTAATAAAGTAAAATTTCTTTTTTTTTAATGGTTATTTCTTCCTTTGACTGGTCTAAGAATTACTTGCCTACACTCAAGCTTTAATTTTTTTTCTATTCATCTTTTTACAATACTGTATTTTGATTTTTACATTTAGGACTTTGATTCATCTAAAATTGATTTTCTTACATAGTAGAAAATAGAAGTTGGGTTCTTATATCTCCTCTCTGCTGATATTAAGTTGTTCTAGCACCATTTGGTGAGCAGATTTTCTGTTCCCCATTGAATTGTTTTGGCATACTTGAAAATCATTTTACCATCTATACAGTAGTCTATTTTTGTAGTTTCTATTCTGCTCCATTGATCTATTTGTCTCTTTCTGGCATGACTATACTATCTGGAGTACTGTAGCATTATAATCAATCTGGAAGAACTTCAACTTTTAAATTCGCTTTTCTAAGTTGCTTTTGCTATTATTTTTAGTCATTTGTTCTTCTAAATAGTTTAAAAATCACCTTGCTGATTTCTAGAAAATCCAGCTTGAAATATGATTGAGATTATATTTAATACTATAATTTAATATATGAGGAATTGATATTTTAAACAATATTAAGTCTCAATCTAGTTATAAAATATATTAGTTGAGTCTTGTTGAACAATTCCTTGTCACTAAGTATTAAAAATTTCAAATATTATTAGTGGAGAATTTTAAGTCAAATAAATAAATTAATTCTAAATAAATAAATAAGTGTATAAAGTAATATGTATAAGAAAACATTGATTAATTATTATAATAGTTGTAATCTGTAGCAAACCAGTATCAACAATAGATGTTATAACTGTATTTCAAACATCTAAGTTATAGACTACTGTGATGTCATTAAAATGAGGGCTTAAACTTACTTTGCAGAAATACAGTTATAATCCATTCATATGGAAAAAACTAAGAACTAAACAATATCTACACCAGTGTCTAATTTTTATATATTAGGCTACTTATCAAAGTATGAGTTCCTTTGATATTTACCTTTCAGTTTTTTACTACCATATGCTTTTGCTACACAACAATGCTGTAGTGGATGATGGGCCACATATGACAAGATGGCATCATAAATTTTAATGGAGCTGAAAAATTCTTCTCAGTGATGTGACCATTGTATACGGTAACACAGCACATTACTCATGTGTTTGGGATGTGCTGGTGTAAAAAATGTACTGCACACCCAGAGGTATAAAGTACAGTAATACAATTATATATAGTACAACATATTTGATAATGATAATCAACCATATTATTGGTTTATATACTAAGTTATATTTTATCATTGTTCTAATACATATTTCTTCTACTTCTAAAACTCACTATAAAGCAATATACCATGTGATACTTGCAGAAGCCTCATGCATTTTGTGTTTAATGTATCTCTTGATTATATCAAAAAGTCATGTTAAGTAGTTGACCTTTACCAGCTAGTATAAATATATCCTATAATGTTTGCAAAATGACATACTCACATAATGGTGGACTTCTCAGAACCTATCCCTGCTATATTTTATAAATATTCTCAAATTTGAAGTATTCTTATATCATAGAGGAAGCTATTTTAATATGTTCATAATCATTTTCCTTACTTAATTCACAAACTATTTTTGCTTATTGTTTGTAACAGACTAAAAGTGAAAATTTGCTAGGATGACAAACATGTTACCTATACACTGTCCAGCATTATCTGCTGAATGAAACCCAACTCATATATTTTAAGTACAAGTGCCAAACAATTTTATAAATTATAAATACATAACATAGTAATAAGTTCATACTAGACTGATAAACTGTAAAAGCTTATTATAAAACTGCATCCATTATGACAATTTTTCCCTCATTTTATCTCTTATAATTAGAAGATTTCTCCAGCCATTGGAAATTGTTGTGCTTGCCTGGGATAAGTTTTATTTTTTCTGTATCTTTCTGTTCTTGCTATATTTGCTATGAGTTACTATTGTAATAAGAATAAGTTCCATGAATATGCTTTTAATATCAATATATACCTGAGTATTTTTCAAATTGATGCTTTCTGAAAAGTATTTTCCCTTTCAATGACCTATGTCATATAAATCCTTTCCTATATTTCTCAAAACAGTCTAGGTTACTGCTCTTTATATCACACTTCTTCCAATTCTGATCTAAGGAAATTCTTTCTCTGTGGTCAGAGACAGATACACTAGTAAGACTTTGGACTGTCTCGGGAAAAATTGATAAATATAGCTACTTAATATTAAGAGACTGAGACAGCTCCATTCTCGCTCATTAAGAACCCAGAATTATTACTTGCATTCTAAAAAAATCAAATGTCTTTGAATATTTTATAAATAAGACAAGCCACATAATATGTTATTTTGAATTTTTCTAGTGTTGTGGATACTGCATAATGTGATGCAGCCTGACATTACAAAGATCAGCTTCTTTTTTGTTTGATGCCGTTTTAAAAATGTTTTATAGCAAATCATTATGCAACATGTGCATTTATCTTCATATTACAGTGACAGTGTATTTGTAAATCACTGAGGTACTGCATTATATTTGCATTTATTTCCTTTGGTAAAACAATAGTTATATATTTTATTCTTATAATTTATACAACCTTATTCTAAGAACAACAGCAACAAAAAGCCCTAGATTCTTTTTTTTTTTTTTTACTCACACAGCTGTAAACTTACTAAGGAAAAGATGTGATAATGGAAAGTTATTGGGGATACAATGAAGAAGCCATTGAGAGAGACACAATTGTTCATTTTAAGATTTCTATTAATTTTTTGCTTTACTGTAATCTAGGTGGCAGCCAAGGAAAATTTCTTATTTGGTCATTGTGGAGATAATTAAACAAAAAGCTTTTGAGTACCTACTATATGTCAGACCCATCTGTTAGTTCCAGCGGATATAAGATTAAAGAATAAATAACTGTCTTGTGACAATGCCTTTTTTTGTTTTTGTTTCTGCTTTTGTTTTTATTTTTCCTACTGGGGATTAAATCCGAGGGTGTTTTGCTTCTTAGCTGTACTTGCCCGTATTTTATCTTATTTTTTATTTTGAAACGGTCTCCCTCAGTAGCTGAGAGTCTCACCAAGTTTCTGCGACTGGCCTTGAACCTGCAATCCTCTTGTCTCAGCCTCCTGAATCCTGGAATTATAGGTATGCTCCACCAAGCCTGGCTGGGGATTGCATTTTAATGGACTAGGACAAGGAAGAAACAGGAAAGCAATGAATATATAGCGTGTCAGACAGTAAAGGCTGAAGAGAAACCAAATTAAGGTAAGGAAAATGATAATTTCTACTATTAGGAGAAATGGGTAGTCAATGAATAGCTCATTGAAAAGCTCGCTTTCTAGTGGAGGGAGAAATTCTTGTATTTTAAAGAGTAAGGGCAAAGATCCTCAAGTGTAGAATTTCTGTGTTCCTAATCAACAGCAAAGAAGATTGTGGCTTAGTACTCAGAACACAAAGCATGTTACTATTAAGTGTCCTTTCAAATTTTTATCTCCACTGAAATCAGAAACTATGTTAATAGTGGTTTAATGAAGTTGAAAGAAGATTGAGAGAGGAAGAACAAGCCACAACTATCAATCCATACTACTTTTCACATTTAACTATGTATTCAAAAGGTGTTTAGTATTGTTCATGCTTA
>PVLC010015995.1:21805-36342 GCA_004027655.1 Graphiurus murinus
ATAATTGTATTATGTAGCATTTGTATTTAGTTACTTTATTCTCTTTGTTTTAGTGTATCGGATTCTGGACCTGTTTTGTTTTGGTTAAAAAGTAAGCTAAATAAGCAGAGCATTCTTTTCTTTGAACTTTTAATAACATGGTCATTTGTCTGCTCTTTAAAAATAAATATTAAAATTTAGTGAAGTTTCAAAAATTGAAATTTCAACACTATATTAAGAAGATATTTTTAAAATAAAAGCATGTGTGATATCTTTCCATAATCAATAAAAAATAGTTTTTTTCTGATAACCTAAACAATGATTTTATAATTAAAATATATGCTGATTTTATGTGATCAATTCTATTAGCTAACTTGTTACCTAATGGATTTTATTACATATAGAATACTTTCTATATAAAAATATATAGAAAGAAATCTTATGAATTTATAAAAATAATTGCATAAGATAGCATTTTATCAATTTTTATGTTTATATGAACAAACTGAATGATAATTTATAAATATTAGCTGTATATTTTTATTCAGGTATAAAATTGGCTAATGAAATAATAGATTAAAAATGGAATACCATCATCACAAACTTTTATCCAAGTATTATTTTTACTTATAAAATAGTAATGCTTGGTCATTGCTAAAAAAATTGTCACCACGTATCTGATCCAATACCCTGTAGAGGGAGCTGTGATGTGTTCCCTAGCTATAACCTATAACAAGCCATTTTCGCAAATTCTTTAAGCCTCATTTGACTAATCTTTTTTTTTTTTTTTTCAGTTCTAGGGATGGAACTCAGGGACATTCTACCTCGGAGCTCCACCTCCAGCCCCATTTTTTTTTTATTAATCCTTTTTTTGAAACAGGGTCTCACTAAGTTGCGGATGGCCTCATTAAGTAGCTGAGGGTGGCCATGAACTCGGATCCTCTGGTCTCAGGTCTCAGCCTCCCAAGTACTGGGATTACAAGGGTATGTCACCACACCGGGCTTGACTAATCTTAAGAATAGCACTCACTCTGTCAACTGTACTTCATTTTTTTCCTATGATATTCACAATATAATGAGAAAATACAAAGCAGAATTAGCAGGTTATTTAAAGTAAATTTTACCAAAATATATATAACTACAGATTTATTTATTCAACATCCTAATTTACATGATTTAAGATAAAAATTAATTTCCACTTTGTACTACACTTTACACAGGTAGTCAGTTTTCTCTTTGTCTGTCTCTTTCTAAAAAATCACAATGTACCTGTCAGTTTCCACCAGTACCTGAAAGTGCAGCCACGCCCACCATATATGAGTGGCCACTCTCTAAGTGTTGGAAGTTTGTCTTATGTAGTTCTTTTCTTTCCTAAAGAAACTTTCTTCCCCTGAAATCTGCTCTGCAAACTTCATCTTACACCTCATCAACTACAACTCAAAGCAAGGGTAATATTTATCAAAATTGCACTGATTTGTGGCCTTTCCTCTCATTAAATATTGAAATTCTTATGGGTTGACTATATCAAGGCTCAGAACATGATATCCCCAAATATGACATCTTCATCTTGATTGTTTTAAACTGAAGGGAAGTAGGAAAATATTTGAAGAGGATCTGAATTCATTTGACAGGTTTCCTTCCCTACACTTTGAGAATAGAAGTAAAGATAACATAAGTGCCAAGGAGAATCTAAACAAAAGGCCTTGTGAAGTTGCCCCAGCTTATTACCATTATATCATACCCCCCAAAGTCAATCATATTTCTATATAACTGAGTACTCTTTCTCAAATTTGGACTTTAAAACACAGGTTTCCCCATTTATTTGAGTCTTCATTTTTATAGTCTTCCCTACTATGTGAATTGTTGGTTTAAAAATGTGTTGCTTTATTATTTGTTGTGTCTTTGTTACAGGGGTGTTACCCACCGATAAACCTTGCAATGGATGAGATACAGACAGGACTTTTGCTCCCCTATACTTGCTGATGACTGCTGATTCAAACCCCTCTCAGAGCCCTACAATCTTAGATTCAGCAGCTGCTGCAAGACAGTTCCTAACTTCTTGTGCATCCTCACAGAAAGGCAACTCCAGAAACCCCCTCTGGTCCTAAAGCAGGACTCTGTTCCTATTGGTGAATGACTTTGCAGCACCAGTTACTAGAAATATCATAGTGGTTCTACTGAGATATGCTAATCCTGAGTGGTTTTCACTTAGAGGACTAGTATGCTATCCACCACAGAAAATTGCTCTGTTCTCTGTAAGTCACCACTTACTATTTAATAACTATTCTTTGACTGTTGTCATTGTCAAAATATAAACACATTACTTATGAACACTCCAAAGCCAAGTTCCTCACACTGATTAAAACCAGTCTGAAGATCTAGTAAGACTTCATGTAGAGCTTGAAGAGCACAAAACAGATTCAATGCAGGAAATTTTAAGAATAACAAAAACGTAATACTGCATGTCTTGTAGAATTCATTGACTATACAAGATTTTTTCTTTAAGATCTGAATGAATTTAATGCTTCCATTTTTACCTGAATGAAATTCCTTAACCACTCACCACCTATTGGAGCCTAGGTAGGCCCTCAGCTCCCATTTTATTTCATGGGGAAGAAAAATAACAATAACAAAAGCTTCCATTGTTCACATAATTCTACAGAACAGACCTCAACTGTATCATCATTATGATCTTCCTGGAAAGAGGCAATTTTGCCCAAAGAAAAACCATTTTAGATAGTAATATTTGGGACAATTGAATATTGTTTCAAAATCTTACTTCTTATTAAAATAATACTATTTCTCTATCACCAAGGCATATTTAGTTGATTCCCATAATCCCACTTCTCCCAAAAGATCGCCTTCCCCTGAACTTCACCTGTAACTAGTAAAACTTTGGAATTATATTTACGCTAATTCTTACATTTATTATCAGATATTGGGGCTAAACCTGAGACGATCCTCTGTAACAAGGGCTTATAAGACATCTCTAGTATTAGTATTTTCAGTAGCCTATAGCTACATTTCTTCCGAAACATGGGCAGACCGAAAAAGTCTTAAGGTGATATTCAACATAGTTGAATATGTAATGAATTTTGCTTACCTTAGGCACCAGAAAATGAAGTTAAATTGACAGGAAGGTCTTTCTATTTTCAATATCTTTTGAGAAGTATACCAGGATATGTCTCCTTCCCCCAACCCACATGCTTGGGACTAAATAAAAAATAATTTGTTGAGAATGTGCCTGTACTCTGTCAATGCAAACTTCTATATGCTCAGTTTATAAGTTTGAAATATTAATAAAACTATTTCTGTTATCATCTGATCCCTCCTATTCCCTCACTTATTTCAATGGAGCATAAACTATTCTATGCTCACTGCCCCAGGGGAAGATATGTTAACCTAAAGCAGTCTCTTCTAACTTTTGAATTCTAGATGATTTCTCCCGGAGGAGAGTTGAAAGGACTTAGGGCATAAACAATATAATTAGAGAGATACATGAAAAAAAATAGAATGCAAGGCCCCTTTAAACTGGGAAAATGAATGCATAAATCAAAGGTAAAAGGAGATGGGTATAGAAGTAGTAGTGGCAATTTTCTATGCAAGACATCTTTGTTTCCAGTCCTATCATCCAGGTCTAAGAAAGATAAAAGCATCCCAAAATAATTTTGCAGTTTAAATCAGAAGAAACATCTTTTGTTTTTTAGGAAAACTACAAAGTGGGGAAAGCAAGAACTGGGGGAATCAAGGGGAAAAAAAGTCAAACCTATATGAAGACTCCAAGTAGAAACTCTCATAGAATTTCCTGGGCAGGAGGAAAAGAATTATTTCCTTCAGTGAGACTTTGAGGATTGAGATGAAGGATAATTCACTGGCAACCCATATGCACTGACAGCTAAGGACACGACAGGATGATGAATGTTTCAGCAAATACCATCATGGACAGATGATGAGGAAGACCAGATGGCACTCTTTCAGCAGCAAGTAACAAACAACCCAGCTGACAATGACTTCAGCAACGAGGGCATTCTTTGTCCCACAGTAAAAGAACTCAAGAGGCTCTATTAATTCAGCAGCTCAATGATGTCATCAAGGCCCTGGGGTTTTTCACATTCTTCTCAGTTAACTTCAACTGTTTGGCTCTTGTTGTGTCTTTTCCTGAAGAATCACTGGATAGCTACCATAGATCTTGGCAACATGTTCGCAACACTCCATCCCAAGAAAATAAGTGCACTTTCTCCTGGAAAATATCTTTTTATTAGGAAATAAATATAATTTATATTATATTTATTTATAATAATATAATATTTATAATATAATAAATAATTTATATTAGGAAAGAAAAAAAAACTTGCTAAGCATATCTTGTATCATCTTCCTATTTATATTTTATAGGATACATAAAAAGTAGCTGAAATTCAGACTGAAAAGTCAAGTTTCTGACATCTTCTGACCTTTGTAAAGAGAGATATTTTGTATATTTCTATGTAATGGTCAATCTGGTGTGGTCACAAGAATAGATATAGAAAAGAGTTAGGAAAATAAATTTGATGATACTCGTTGGCATTAGACACAGGTGGCAAAGCAGGGCTCATGGTAAAAACACTACAGTGGGCAAGAGTCAGAAGACAGGAAGGGGTGAGAATGTGCTTAGGCCCTGAATTTGACTTGGGTAAAAGCAAAGAAGGGTAAACTGTTAGGACTGATAAATTTAAAAAAAAAATTTATATGGGCTTTCATTGCTGGCACTTGCCTTGGCATGATTAGTCAGAGGAATACTGCCTCCTGGGTTTCAACAGCCAGATTGAGGTGGTAAGGTGCTGGTCTGGTTAGTTTGCAAATCAAAGGCTTGCTCCTGCTGAACCCTTTGCTATTTCTAGGAATTGGCTGATCTTGGGAGAGTCAATATAAAAAAGATTTTTTAAGATCTCAAAACATCATAATACAGTTATATGGAAAATTTATATATTGTATGCACATACGTACCCACAATGCACATAAATACACATAGATGAACACACACACACACACACACACACACACACACACACACACACACAGGTGGAGAATTCTGTCATCAGGAAGGATAAATGTTGGGGAACAAGGACAGAAAGAAAATGTGTTTGGCACATAACCTGGAAGAAAAGAATAGAAAAATATCAGGTTCCCATAGAATGCAGAATAATTTCTGTGATACCCTAAAAAATGCATAAAAAGAATTTAGAATTGTCCCAATGAGGAACTATCAGATAAACTCAAGTTGATGAACATTCTACCAAATAATTGCCCTGAAATCTTCAAAATTCTGAGAAATTGTTCCAAACAGAAATAATCGAAAGATATACCATAATTAAAATCTATATATGGTTGTGAATTAGCATATTTCATTATTAGAACTTTCAATGGAATAACACTGGGCACTGGGACCTGGGAATTAGATGCTAGTACTGTCAACATAAATTTCCTGATCTTGATATTGTTCAGTTGATACATAGGACAATGTTCTTGTTTGTTGAAATACTTTGCTGCAGACTAATTGGTAAGTATCCTGTCTGAAAGCTACTGTACCAGTTATCATGAAGATACCATATCTGTAAGCTCTTCTAAAATTGTTCAGATAAAGTGGTTTTTATTCTATTTTGTATATTTTCCATTGAAATTGTTAATAAATAAAAACAAAACTTCAATAGCAACAACAGAACCAGGAGGATAATAGTTAACCAGGCAGGAAATCTCTTCTGCCAAAGGCCTTCTGGATTTGATATGATTTTCAAGCGAGCAGGATGCAGAAGGACACAGAACTATCTAGAATGTGCAGACTTGCTGCAAGGGATATGAAAGTAGAATACTTTGGCAAGGGCTATTGCCACTTATTTTGTGAATCCCATAAGAGAGTGTCTTTCTTGCAGTGAATCTGGGGATCCAGGACTGAGAATGATGTTCTTCTCTTAGACACTGGTGGAAGGTCCCCTGAGAAATGTTGTACTCTCTGTGACTAAAGAGGAAAAGATCTAGAAATCACGAAAGTCTGTTGTACATTTATTTTTTAAATGATGTTTATGTGGCTTATCATGCATAGACTTTTTTTATAATGCTGTTGATGCTGAACAGGAGAATTGGCTAAGGACAGGGATATGAGGAAATTTTACCATGAACCTTGAATTACTTACTGTGTGCATATTATTGTCTGTTCACAGAATAAATGATGGTTAGGTAGAAATATTCCACTGTTTTTTAACTACCTATGTTGAGATAGGGGATCACTCTCTTTTTCTGCTTAGTAGAGGAAATGGATTTCTAAGTTAAGAAATGAATTGGGAATGGAAACAAACATTCACACTTCTTTCAGACAAATTCAATTTATTGAATGATGGATAATTAAATTATTGGTAGGTGTTTTTAATGTATTTATATGACCTTAGGAATAATACACATTTTGTATAAATACTTATACTCTGCTGCCTGATGGCTATGAATTTTCTGTATTAGAGAGTTACTGAATATTCTAGAGAATTAGTAGGTACCTATACATCAGAAGGTTTTACCCAGATGCTATTATATATCACAATTAAAAAATGTACAAATATTTAAATTCCATATGAAATGGAATTAACCTTAAATTTTAGGGTTTGTAATAACAAAATCTCTTATGATTTTATAAGAAATAAAATACAGAATATAAAATCTTAGGAAGTGCAAATAGATGGAACAGAATAAGTAGAACCTTGTCTGATTTATAAAGGCTATTTTGCTCTTATATTCTAAATGAATTATATAATATATAAGTAGTATAACAGAGGACTACTCTGTAATATGACTAGTGAATGTTCTATATATTGACTCAAATACAGGAAAATTAGTTGGCTGCACATCCCTCTTTTTAGGCACACACAGATTCTTTTTAAATATGAAAAGAATACCAGCATGCTTTTGTTTACTCTAAAAAAACAAACAAACAAAAAAAAACAGGATTCATAGGATCAAACACTGTCACGAAGTACTGTGTTGTTAAGAAGATATTCATAACAAGATGGCCCTATTATAGTATAAAGTGAGGATAGAGACAAACTTCACATATAATTTTGCAAGTGTATTTTGAAAATTGTCACATTCTATGAATACATATGATGATATAAGAAACAAACTATATACGGAGGAGTTTGTGGAAATTTCAAACTGAAAAATATTATCTTAAAATATATTTTTAGTCCTTAGTAAAAATATTTTTTCCAAGTTATTTGCATGTCTACATTCACAAATGAAGTAACTTACTCATTTTCTTGTTTTATTTCAGTTCTTCTTTCTTCTCAATGCAAATAAATAACATATGTAAAGAGGCTTAACATATGTGACCACTTTTCTTATATTACTAGGAAAGTTACTGGTCAATTATAAGTTACTGAAATTCTTTTCCTTTCATTTTATTGTGGTTAAAAACATATAGAATAAAAGTTACCATCTTAACCACATGTACAATTCAGTAATCTTAACTATATTTAGAGTGTCCTGGAATGAACTTTTTCATCTGAAAGTTTATACTATATATTTCAACAGAAATAAATTAATAACTTATATTTATGATTTACCCATAATTTAGCTAGTACATCTTCATTTATTCACTATCATTTGGCCAATAAAATTAAATAAATTTGATGTGAGAAGGGATTTTTTTTTCCCTGACTAAAATTTTCAAATGTTATTCTGGATGAGAAGACAGACATATTGATTTTTGGTCAAATAGATGACATTGTTATTTAATATTGATGAATAAAAACTCCAATATTTATAAAATTTATTACACATATATGTAATATTATCATGATAAGGAGAAATTATAATTTTTCAATATTGAGCCATCTTATATTCCTGAAATTTTCAACTATACTTGCAATTCAATGATTCAGTTATTTTTCTTTGTCCTCTTAAGTATTTATTTTTGTAGATAGGTTGAATTTTGACTTCAGCTTTTATTTGCAACAACAGTTGTCAGTTTTTTTAATCAGGCTATTTTGTGTATTAGTAGAATCTCTAGAGAAAAAGGTCCCAAAATCACATTAGTTTAAGTGTAAAATGTTTCAGTGAAACATATTAGGCAGCAAATATCACTATCAAAAATAACCATAAAGTCTTGAAGGTAGCTGGGACACTAGATTCAATAGGACTCATGTTTGTCGGAGAACATGAAATAAGCAAATTTTAGTCAGTGGATGTTTCAAGTCGGTAATGTTTCTAGAGATCTTGTGGTCTAGAACGTGAAAGAAAGAAAGTCAAATGCAGGGATGTTAAAATTAGTCATCTTGGATCCCTGCTGAATCTGAAACCATCTCTCCATAGACTATCTTCTTTCTGAATTTCATTACAAAAAAGAAAGGATAAATTTTTCATAGTGTTTGAACTCTACATTTAAAAAAAATTGTTGTTGATGTTATTTGCAGCTGAAGTTAATTGTAATTTCAAAAAGCTTCACACTGAGATCCTGAGTATTGCATCTTTTCCTGTTTGCAGAATTTAAATCAATAGACTTATAACCTGGCAAAATTCCCATATTGGCAGGAAAGCCAAGTGGAAATAATTAGAACTTTTCATACTTACTAAACTATCAGTCTAAATGGAACAAAGTGTCTCTGTGGGAATCACAGAGATTAACATATGGCCAAACTTCTGCAGCTATAGAGATGCTTATCATTGATACATTAATTTCCCTAATCTGAACTATGCAAATGCCTGGCAGGTATTAGAAACTCACAATAGATTGTGAGAAATTAATTGTAGTTATTTTTCCAGATGTGTTTTTTTTTCCTTGAAGAAATAAAAGAATAATAAGACCTTTGGCATTGGAAAATAGTTACATATCTACTAACTTGCTGTTGTACAATGGAACACATTGATTCAGTCCAAATAGTTGAACATCTTGTGAAATGAAATAGGATTGATGAGTAGATTAAGAGAGACAAATAGAAAATGTCTAGTAAATTAGGAGGCAAATATAATTGGTAGGTATCTTTGGGTTTTTAAGGCAAGTATTTGCCATTCTATTATCCTGTTCTTGTCCATTTACTTATAACTAAAACCCTACCAGTTGGATTTGTTAATAATGATTAGAATAGTTTCCCACCCAACCCTACATATGTAGCAAGACTCTCTACCCTTTGAGACTTATGGCTAGGAAGGGTTAATTGTGCTGGTGGTATAGTAACTGAAATGTGATACTTTATGGAGTCTGAAATTTTCTAAAATAGATATCATATCAGAAGATCAAAGTTTCAAGAATAACTCCATATCACATTTAAAAGTAAGCAGACTCCTTTAGAAATTACTCTGTCCTAGTCACTGCAGAGCATTGACAGATTTTTCATAATTAGAAATTGGAAGCTTGAGGACAGTGCAATGTTAGCAGACTTTATGAATTAAATATTTTCTGACCAAACTAGCCATCAATCAATCTTATGTAATGGTTTTCTATCACCAAATACAGATGGTACACTCAATAGCCTGTATAAAATGAAAAACAGAATCTGGTAAATCAAATTGTCCCAGCTTGTTAATCCACATTAACATTTAGTTCTTTGCCAATTACTGTATGTATGTGTGTATGTATGTATGTATGTATGTATGTATGTATGTATGTGTTTGTTTTTTGTGGTACTGAGGATTGAACCCAGGAAAGTTCTATCTCTGAGCCATACCCCCATCCTATTTTATTTATTTTGGGAGGTTTGAAGCAGAGTCTCGCTATGTTGCTAAGAGTCTCATACCTTGTCAAAGCTGTACTTGAACCTGCAATCTTCCTGTCTCAGCCTCCCAAGTACTGGTATTACAGGTGTGCACCACCACACCCAGCATCAACCACTGTATTTAGACTCAAGGGTGATTCTATGATAATATGAGTGAGGCATAAAATCATGACATTACTTTTTAGGATCTAAGTTTGGTCAGGAGAAAAAAATGAAATTGATAATATTGTCTCTTGCAAAATGATACAAATCTTTTTAACCAGTGAATAGCATACAGTGCTGCTTCTTCCATTGCCTTAGTAAGTGTGTGTGTGTGTGTGTGTGTGTGTGTGTGTGTGTGTGTGTGTGTGTATAGTTGCAGATTGCTTATTTTTCATGGAGGGAACATTGTGTATGTATAATGAGTGTGTGCATCTCATTAATTGATGAGGGAGAATATTCATGTAAACAGGCATTTTAATTGTACTTGGATCAAGAGATAATTTTTCTTGCATTAGACGTGGTATGAATTTTGTACTTTATCTTCCTTGCCTTCTTAGTATCTCCTGCCCTTATATCAGTAATAAGAATACATGAACGTTTTCCCCATTTCCCAAGGTTTTTGAAATTGTCCATCACTCTGCCCCAATTGCCACCAGTCCCTTCACTAAACAATGAGCTGGGCTGCTGGCATAGAATCTACAGTGTAGTATCACAGACTGCACTTATTTTGGATCTGATGACAGTGGCCTAAAAGAAATTCTCTGTAATTCTGTGTTACTATTCTTGTTTAAGGTTTAATTTTATATTTCTTTCATTTAGTGAGCTGCCAAGTATCCTTTCAATAAATGTCTGTTTTGATTGTGCCCACAAGGCTCAGCTTATAGTGCTTATAAAAAATGATTCTAAACTGGTATCATTGACTTGAGTTTACCATACAAAACAAGAATTGTGATCTTCTGTTAGCAACAGCGATTTGACTAGAGTGGCTAAAACACACAAACATGAATCTATGATGCTGAAGATAGACACTTTCCCTAGGATGCGGCTTCCACAGTTAACAGTTATCAGGGAAGTAGACTCCTTTCATTCTTCTGCATCACAGCCCTGGATTCTGATTTAAGTTCTCCCTGATGTGTAAGATTATTGTGTGAGCATCAATGATAATTTCTACATTGCAAAAAGAAAAAAAGAATAAAACGAGAAAGAAAAAAAAAAAAAACCCTTCAGCAAAGTCACCTTCTCATACAGTATTTTCACGTGTGTCTCATCATCCAGAGAATGGTCCTCTGTCCATTCTGAGTTGCGAAGGAAGTTAGGATGTGTGTCTTTTATTGCAGCAAGCAGTATGTTTAGCTAAGAATAAAGATTCTCTTCTTAAGAAATAATACTTGGATAACAGTAATTTTTTCCACCATCTTTTCCATGAACATTATTTTTAATTTGTTGCATGCGTATTGAGCACGACTTAAATGCTTTTGAAAACTCTTATTGTCTACACTTCACAACCTTTTTTGCAAATGTTCAATCATAGTCACACTTTGATTTCTGTGTAAATAATATATGTGGAAATCCAAAGGAGATGATATAAATAAATAATTCATATATATATATATATATATATGTTTATTTACTTAGGTAAACTTTTGTAAGAAAGGACAGCTTAATATTCATTCAGTGTTTTGGAACTTGGAAGTCATCATTGAGGGCTTTATTGATGATTATTTTGTGGAAAAAATTAAACACATTTCATCTCCTTTTTTTCTGTGTGTGTGTGTGTAGTACTGATAATGGAATCCAGGAGCATTCTAACTCTAAGATATACCTCCAGCTCTAATTTATTTTTATTTTTTAAACTTTCTGAGGCTGTCCTCGAATCCGCAATCCTCCTGTCTCAGCCTCCCAAGTACTGGGAGACATATGCCACCACACCCAGTTTCATCAATAAAAAAAGATCATATACCAGGAATATGTGGGATTTATTCTGAAGAGGCAAGGATGGTTCAACATATACAAATCAATAAGTGTACAGAATCAGATAAATAGAATGAATGGCAAAAAACATAATACTCTCTCCAGGATATAGAAATGTAGAAATTCACCATCCCTTCACAATAATTCTCTAACAAATGAAGTTTAAAAATAATGTGCCACAACATAAGAAAGGCTACATATGACAAACAAGAATTCATCTCATTTTTATTAGGAATTTTACATTAGGTACTTTATTATTTATTTTTACTTACTTAAGTCTTTTATTTAGTCACAATAATTATATATATTTATGGAGTGCAGTGTGATAATTCATTACATGTACACAAAGCATAATGACCAAATTAAGTCAATTCCCATTCCTATCACCCTATCATCTAATTATATTTGGGGTCTTTAAACATCTCTTTACTATTTCTTCATAAAACATATAATAGGTTGTTGAAACTTATAGTCATCTTACTGAACCATAGGATACTAGAATCAGTTCTCCTTTCTAACTGTACTTTGGTACTTTTTATGTGACCTATGTTTATTTCTGATTTATCCATTAATAGTTGTGCTGGCTAAGGCTTCTAACATGTCAAATAAGAGCAGTGGAAATGTACATCATTTTCCTGTTCCAGATTTAAAAAAAAAAAAAAAAAACTTTGTTTTTTTTTCTCATTTGATATGATATTGACTATAGTTTTGTCATATGTAGCCTTCTTATGTTGTGGCACATTATTTTTAAACCTTATTTGTGAGAGATTTATCATGAAGGGATGGTGAACTTCTGCATTTCTATGTCCTGGAGAGGATATTATGATTTTGTCATTCATTCTATTTATTTGATTCTGTATGCTTATCAATTTGTGTCTGTTGAACCATCCTTGCCTCCTCAGAAAAAATCCCACATATTCATGGTATATAATCTTTTTTCATGTGTTGTTGGGCTTGGTTTGCTTGTGATTTCTTGAAAAAATTTTCAAAAAAGTTTATCAGGGATATTGATCTGTAGTTTTGTTTTTGTTGTTTGTTTTATATTGTATCCTTGTGTGATTTCACTAGTATTGCTATCATAGAAAGAGTTTGGAAGTGTTCCTTCCCTTTCAAGTTTTTGGAATTGTTTAAGGAAAGTTGGTACTAATTATTCTTTAAATGTTTGGTAGAATTTAGCAGTGAAATACTCTGGTCCTGAGTGTTTCTTTTTATCAACTTAATATCATTATAGATTATTGATCTGTTTGGGTTTTCTGTCTTTGTCACCTTGTCACTCAATTCTGGTAGATTATATGTGTTCAGAAATTTACTCATCTTTTCTAGGTATTCCAATATTTTGGTGTACAGTTCTTCATATTAGTCCCTACTATTTTTTTTAATTTCCATTGCATCAGCTATAATGTTACCTTTTTATCTCTGACATTACTTATTTGGGTTTTCTCTTGTTTTTCTTGGTTAGTCTACGTAAAGGTTTTTCTTTTTTTTTGTTGTTTAACTTTCAAAAAAATCAACTCTTCCATCCATTTCTCTGCACATGATATGATTTTGTTCTTCTTTATGGCTGAGTAAAATTCCATTGCATATATATCCATAGTTGTGTAATCCATTCATCTGTTGATGGACATCTTGGCTGGTTCCATAGTTCAGCAATTGCGAATTGTGAAGTAATAAACATAGATACACATGCATCGGTCTGATAGTTTGGTTTCCATTCTTTTGAGTAGATATGCAGAAGGAATATTGATGGATCAAACATTATATTAAGTGAGATTTGTCACTTAAAACTAAAATATCGGATGCTCCTCTAATATGGGGATGCTAGGGAAAAAGTGGGACTCTAGATGAAGGAGAAACCTTAGATGAAGAAAGAAGGTGACTTAACTGAAGGTGAGGCAGAGGGGAGAGAAACACCCTAATGCACATGATGTACTTTCACAAACATATCAAAGTCAATCACTAAACTGAAAGAAAGAGGGATGGGGGGAGGGAATGGGGTGGGAACTGGGGAAGGGTTAAATGAGAGATGTGTGCATGTATGTCTCTACCAGCTTGTACTTAACAAAGATGTATGATTATAATGCACCAATAAAAAATAAAATAAAAAATCAACTCTTCATTAATATTTTCATACTTTTGTCCCTGTTTCATTTATTTGTGTTCTGATCTTTGTTATTTCTTTTCTTCTACCAATTTTATGTTTGTTTTAGCTTGTTTTATATTTGATTTTTTAGGCTTCAGTTGCAATATTGAATTGTTTACTTGAATCATTCATTTTGCTTGTCTGTGCAACTGTAGCACTTATTGCTACATTTGAACACTGAAACATATAATACATGAAACTCCATCTGGTAGTATTCTCACTATGATATATAATTACAGTGCACCAATAAAGTATAATTTTTATTTCCAAGCTCTCTCGCAGTTAACTAGTCAAACATGTAGACAACTGCCATCAGTGTTTAGGGTAAATAGTGTTCTATTCTCAAAATGGAGGCACAACAGAGTTAGGACTTTGAGGTTGGGTTTTCTCACATTGTTGATCCTAAAAGCTCACCCAGAGGGGGTAGTGCTTTTAATTGACACTCAAAATAGTACAGCCACTATGAGGATCAGTTTGGAGATTCCTCAGAAAATTGGGAGTGGATCCACCCTATGATCAACCATACTACTCGTGTGAATTTCTTCAAAGGAACTGAAATCAGAATATCATAGTAATACAGGCACATCCATGTGTACAACAGTACAGTTCATAATATACAAATTATGGAACCAACCAAGGTGTCCATCAACAAATGAATAGATTACAAAATTAAGGGATATGCACACAATATAATTCTACTCAGCAATAAAGAAAGACAAAATTATATCATT
>PVLC010015996.1:0-36203 GCA_004027655.1 Graphiurus murinus
TAAAATAGGAAAATAAGAAACAAAAGTGACTCTTTACATCTTCATAAAGAGTATTGAAAAGCACTAGCATGTTCTTAGATGATAGTGATGAGGACATCCAATTATTGAAAAAAAAGGCATAAAATATGAGGAAAATGCAAATACCTCAGAAGAACTATGGAAACAGCTGTTGCTGAATAGTCAAGGAATGTAAAATACTGAAAGTTAATTATATGCTTTTTATAGCAATTTGAAATGGACCCAGTGATCTGATTCCATCATTTTAAAAACATTGACATATTTTTTTTCCAGCCCTGCAGGGTTGGGCCTAGCATTTGACAGAGGCTTTGGGAAAGTAGCCAGTAACTTATTCCCTTGTGTATTTGACTTTACAATTTGCCCATCACTTTCATTGACATGATTTTATTTAATGCTTCATTCCAAATTAAAGGTTATCCAAGGCGAATATTTAGATTTTGTTTTTTATAGATCAGGAGCCAAAGTTCAGCTTGCTTATGTGACTTGCTTCAGGTCATGTAGCTAGAAATTGTTGTGCTAGAATTAAAAAATATCCTGGCTCCTTGTCTGGTCTTACTGCTCCGTCTCTGGCTATCTTCCTTAAAGATCTCCTGTTTCCTGGAGCCTGCAGGAAGGGCTGCCCGGCAGATGCAGGACGTCAGCATCCGAGGAACACATCCAATCATCCCCGCATTAAACCCCAATAGATTTCTCAAATGCAATCTTCCTCTAATTGTGTCTTCTGTGTGAGCAGTCATTTCTTTGGTGTGCAAGCGTGAGTGTGTGGGTGTAATGATGTTATCTATATGCCATCAGGGCACCTGCACATTTGCATATTGGGAAAGAACTGAATAAAACATGAAGCATTTTATTCCAATGGGATGTAAGATCCTCAAAGGATATTTACAAATGTACTCAAGTCCCTCAGAATCAATCAATCTCTGAATCAACAAATATTCCTTGATTCCCTAGGATGTGTCTTGCACTAGGATAAATGCTGGAGGCGAAACAATGAGACCAGGAGAGAGATGTCCCTCCACCACCTTGGAAGCTTCAGTTTAGATACGATAGAGCAATTGGACTCAGGGTGGTCTCTAATCAATGCCTACACAGTGCCACACTCACTGGGCTCCCTCCTAAAGGCTCCAGTTGGGCAGAAAGGAGGAGCAGGAAAAGATGGTGCAGTTCAGTGGTCCACCTCGTAGTCACCATGCATAAGGAGGCTGATGCCCTTGACTGGCATGAGGTCCAGCCTACTGCCAGTACGAAGAGGTAGTCACATGGTTTTTTCCAAGAACAATCCTTTGTGCTATCGCCTGAGTCTGCTCCTGGATCTCTTTAGGCTGGTCTCTGCCCACAGACAGGACATTTTTTTAAAGTAAACTCCTTTGTGCTGTTCTTTTCCTTATTATTTAATAATGACTTTCTCCCAGCCTAAAATTCAAACTCTACCACAGCCAGCAAGATTGTCAGCCCTTTCTCCTTCTTCTACCTCATCCCCACCTCCTCCTCTCACTAGGATGCTACAGATACCTTGTCATGTTCTTCTTCTCCAGGCTCTTTCCAGGACTTGCTGGCTTTAGGACTTGCTCCTGGAGTCTTTTGCCCCTAGATGTCTGCATTGCTGAGATCCTTCTCATCATCCAGATTTCAATTCAGACATTCACACTAATAACGACCCCCTCCCTCTCCAGCGGATCCAAAGTCGCTGTCTCGCTTCTTTCCTACACTGCATTTATCAATGTGTTCTTCTCTTGGAGTAGTTATCACTCTATGTAATTACCTTATACATTTGTTTGCTTGTTCATTGTCTGTCTCCCCCAACCAGAATGTAAAAGCTTTATGGAAGCAGTAGCCTTGTCTGACTTGTTTATTGCTGTTTATGCAGTCTTGCAGACAGCATGTAGTAAGTATTTAACAAATATTTATTGAATGAATGAATGAGAAGCCTCAGAAATTGAGCCTTTATAGCTTCCACTATCATCTGCATCCCGTTACTGCCTGATAGTTATTTGGAGATATTATCTAAGAATCTCTTCACCTCCCTTGCATACTTCTCCAAATGATCTGACCATCCTCCTCCTATTAAATCATGTGCACCTTTTGCCCTAGGGAAGAATAGGATTATTAGAATACTAACATACAGAGGGAGAAAACAGTTCTGGGCTTTTTGAGTTTCTATATAAAATTTTTAAAATTATAGCTTCTTATTTGCAAGACCCTGGTCCTTTTTAGTATCAGAGGTAAAATCCTGAAGGAAGCATGGTGTAAAGTTTATGTTATAGCAAGTGACTGCATAAAGAAGAGAAGAGCTACTTTATCCAACTCTGGAGACAAGATAGCCATGGAAGTTGTGGCAGTGGGAAGGGGGAGCAAGAGGATTAGGTAAGCCTAAGTGGGAACAGGATGAGATATTCAAGGATAGTTGGGAAGGGGAATAGAATTCTTCCAGCTTCCCCTGGGGCACATCCCTAATGAGCAGGAGGTCTGAGATTAAAGAGTTTCACTATGCTGGTGAGGGTCACTGAGTCAAGAGAGAATTCCCACATGCCACTGTGGAACAGCAGTGCTAAATGAGAAACGTGGTGGCAGAGGTGTAGCAAAATTGGATCTGATATATTCTTTAGCATTTCTTTGGGAATAGCAAAAGGAAGCATGTAGAATTTTCCAAGTCCCCACCAGAGGACTGGGAATACAGGGATACCTGTTGGACTTGAAGACACCTGATAGGATTAAGACAGAGGTAACTGTGAGTTTTAGGGATCAAAGCGAATGGCCACAGAGCATCATATGCCAGCAAAGGAGAGAGAACAATGAATGGTAAATTCCATGTCTCTCCCTCATTCTTCCTTTATCATCCCTTGGACATTGTGAGCCTCACAATTATCCCAAATGTTAGAAGCCCCCAGATAAAAATGGAGATGGAATGGCTGGGTTTATACCTTAAATGTTTCATTCTAACTCAGTGAGATTATAATAAAATATCCAGATTTTTTGTTGTTGTTGTTGTTTTGCTATCAGGTAGAGATGGGACTTGATGTACAAAATTAAAAGTTCAAAGAAATTTCCATTTCTTCACACTTGAGTTTTTGATATGAAATTTTTACTCATTACACATATTCAACATGTTCAAAAGCCTTGGAGGTAATGTCCCTTTGAAGTCTGTGGCTCAAAAGTTAGCCACTCAACCCCATTACAATAAAAGGTACAGCTAACTACTCCACAGAGGAACCTATCTTGCACCGGACAGTGGGCTGAGTGATCTGAGACTGGGAGCAAAACCATGTAAGGCACAGGATGTTAATCTGGAGCCAGACAGACCTGGGATCAAATTTCTGCCTCTAGTTTTTATAAGATGGTGATTCTAGACAAGGCATTTCAACTTTTGGGGGTTTAGCTACCTCATCTATGAAATTAATACTATTTAAAAAAATTTAGACCTAAATGAGATAATATATACTTGTTTAGATATTTCCTAATTGTTAATAGAAGCCTCAGATGGGACTTACTATTGTCCTCATAAGTAGAAATGACATTTATTTTAACCAAATTTGATACATCCTTTATCCACAAATATTGTATATTTTGTTTATGAATTCCTTATTGAATAAAGCAATATTTCTATTAAGTATATAAATTCACTGAAGAGAAAATTAACAACCAACATAGAGACACATTGATTTCTATTGTGAGTTAGCAGAATAGATATCAACTACCATAAGCTATAAATTGTAGAATTCTTATTCTCACATTTAATTTAATCTGCTCCTAGAGGAAGAGCAGGTAATAATAAAGAACAAATCACTTTTTGGTTCAGTTCTTCTTAGTAACTAATGACATCTACATATGACAGTTTTTCCTAGGAATTCATGTCAGACATTGTAGACACCAAGTTCCCCAATCTGAAGAGCTTTTGAAGAAAGCTGGCTTTACCTTTGAATTTTACACAAGAGAGAACCAAGGCCTAGGACAGAAGGGACTTGGTAAGGGTTAGACAGCTATTTAGAAGATTATGGTAAAACCTAAATTAGGATATTGTAGCTGTATAACAAATTGCCCTAAAACTCAGTGGCTTCAAGCATGGAACATTTATTTTTGGCTTATGCCTATAGATCAGTTGTGGTTAGGCTGATTTCTGCTGGGCTGTACTAGGCTATTCTCTAGACTCCTGGCTGGGTACAGGTCTATTCCACCTGGCTCTCACTTTCTTGGATCAATAGCTGTCAAAGGGGTGTTTTGCTGTTTTTGTTTTTATAGTGGAACATAGGAAGACAGAAGAACATAGAGAAATCCAGAATGTCCCTGGAGACCTCAGTTCAGAACTGAAACACTCGCTTCCACCACATTCCATTAGCTAAATAAAATCACATGGGCTAAGCCCCAAGAACAGCAAGACAGGAAAATATGTCCATCCATTCTAGTGAAAGGCATTTCCAAGTGATGTGGCCAAAGATATAGATATATAATTCTTATAAACATAGGTCATGAGAGACATCAGTGACTCAATTTACTATAAGATCCCTTATTTATATTTCCAGATGAATTTTCTTTCCTCTCCATCACGTTCTAAACAGGACTTTGGTCTATGGAGCTAACTGTTCCATTGAAACTCTTTGGGATTGAACCACCTTGGTTACAGCCAGGGCAGCAAGTTACTGGCATGGCATTTAGAGAGAACAACCAAATATCTAGGAGCAGGTACAGAGAGATGAAGGAATAAAAAAATAACAATGGTTCATCAGCTAAGAATATTTTCCCCCTCTCCCCCTCCCTTCTACAAAACCGAAACTCTTAAGTTTTCCCTTCAGCAAAAGGGGATTTATAGCTCTAGTGCTATCAATTGTTTTTTAATTAAAAATGTATTGAGGTCCCCATGAAAGGAGCACATAAACCAGACATGCCAATGCTTGGCACAACAACCCAGTGTGTGTGGATAAATTATATTAAGGGTGACTTGGGTATGGTCGGGTAGATACTTCAGCAACTCTGAGTTATACTTTCTCTGAGTCAGAACTGTGAAAATGAACATGCTTTGAATATTTAAAACATTGATCATTGGCCTGCAAAAAAGTGACTTCTCTACCTCATTGGGTCTGCTCCTATTAGCCCAACTGGCACCAAGTTGGTTCAAGAAAAGATAACCTGGATACCCGTCTGTGACTTGCACTAAAATTCAAAATAGTAGCCAAACCCATGCAGAGTGGTACACCCTTGTAATCCCAGTACTTGGGAAGCTGAAACAGGAGGATAGCAGGTTCAAGGCTAATCTCAGCAATTTAGCAAGACTCTCAACTACTTAGCCAGATCCTGTTGAAAAAAAAAAAAAAAGTGGCATGGTGGTATACACTGTAATCCCAGTACTTGGGAGGCTGAGACAGGAGGATTATAGGTTTGCAGCCAACCTCAACAACTTAGTGAGGCCCTCTTAAACTTAGTGAAACCTTGTTTCATAATACAATAGTTGGGCTGGAGGTATAGCTCATAGATAAAATATCCCTGGATTCAATCCCCAGTACCACACATACACAACATAAATTAAATAAACAAACAAACAAAATATGGTTAGGGATGTAGCTCCATGGTACAAAGTAGTAGCCAAACCTTGACTATAGTACCTTCATTGATGTTGATGATATTCAAAGCAGCAAGGATAAATCCTGATTCTAGGCATCTAAGGATTCACAGGGAGAGCCCAATGACTTCCGCTTCTACTTCTCCATTCATCCAGTCATTGATGTCAACAACCACTGGGAATCTGTTATGGATAACTGCTGTGCTAGGAGTTTAAACTAGAGACCAATATTGAAGTTTATTCCCTCTTGGCAAGAAGGGAGAGCAGGGAACCTAGGCAGACAGCTAAGAGTAAAGTTTGAGAAGTGTGTGAGTCTGCCTTCAAAGCCCAGGGAAAAGTGATATCAAAATCCCCTTGTTCTTATTTGCAAAACATGATGAAGAAGTGAGAAATATTTGCTTTATGCCTATGCATGTTGCAGAATTGATTTTGATGAATCTTGGTACACAAATGGTCTAAATGTTAAAGACTGCCAGTTAGAAAAGAGGAATTTTGAATTTCCTTTCTGGCTTCCCTTGAAGAGTACTAGAAGTTGTTGGCTACAATTAAGAGCAGGTTGAGCTGGGCGTGGTGGCACACACTTGTAATCCCAGAATTTGGGAGGCTGAGACCAGAGGATCCAGGTTCGCGGCCAGCCTCAGCTACCTAGTGAGGCACTCCGCAACGTAGTGATGAACTTATGAAAATGATAAAATTGTCATTTATCATTTTCAAAAAAAGAATAAAAAATAGGGCTAGGGGTATAGCTCAGAGGTAGAATGCCTCTGAGTTCAATCCCCAGTACCGCAAAAAAAAAAAAAAAAAAAAAAAAAACAGGTTGAAAGGCCATCTTTACTGGGAGGGAGGAGCTGCTCCAGGATATCAGAGCAGGAAATGAGCCATCTAGTAGTAAGTGTCCTACACTGCAAACCATACCTGTGTAACTCTCAGGCAAATTCATTCCTCTCTTTGAGTATCTGTTTCCCAATCTGCAAAGTGAGAGGATTAGATATGATGAACCCTAAGTTTTTTCCCAAATGTGGTAACCTCTGGATCTAAAATTCTTGGTTGACCCCCTGTGCAGCATGGTCCCTGCATAATAGTTGCACCCCATGCTATATGAGATGCTGAAAGAGCACACACAGGGTTTGGAGCTAGATATGTCATGCTTCAATCACAGCTTATACAGGTGTATGATCTTGGGTAAATCATAATATCTCTGAAGTCATATTGGTCTTAGACAGTGTTAGCTTAAAAGCAAGAAATAAAGATGGCACCCATTAGATCACTCCTAGGATACTCAAGAACAAGTGAAGCAAGAAGTAACCACTTCACAATTGTCATACATCTGTTATGTACTTGATTTCATGGGGATTTTAGAGGATAGCATGGTTAATCACTTGAGGCAGGAAAACAGATAAGATGCTTTTTGAACATGCAACCTGACCCTTTTGGAGCCTTAAATGCCCCCTCTTGTTTCCAATAAGAGCTTCAGACATCAAAATAGATACACAGGTTGCTCTAGTAGAAAACAGCATGAATTTTGTTATAAGGCCCAACTGGTTTCAACCCTCAGCTCCAACCCTGCATAGGAGTGTTAATTGGCTAAGTCCATCCATCCATCCATCCATTCACTCATTATTAATTTATTTATCTACCAATCACTTACTGAGTGACTGCTATGTTACAGACACTGCTAACTAGGCACTGGAGCTATAGTAGTAAATAAAAAAATTGCAGTTTCTGTTTCTGGTGAATTGCCATTGGATAGAAGAGGCAGGTAGGTTTCTAATTACACTGCAATGGGATCAATGCCAAAACAGAAGTTAATATGAGGTTCTTTGGGATTATAGAATGCTTTATCTCTTGTTTAAAATCAAAACCAAAACTTGCAAAGGTCCTCTTTTTATCACATCCTTGACAACACTCCTTATCATTTTTAGTCTTTATCATAATAGCCATTCCAAATGGTATCTAACTGTGAGGTTAATAAATTGAATTTGCTGAATTTTAATAAATTGAAAATGCTGAGCATTTTTTACATATATGTGTTGAACATTTGTATCCTTTCTTTTGAGAATTTTTGTTCAGATCCTTTGTCCATGTTTTAATTAGATTTTTTTTTCTGGCTATTGAGTTGTTAATGATCCTTATATATTTTGTATATTAGCCCCTTATCAAATATATGGTTTGTGATTCTTTTCTACCAATTTGTAGGTTGTCTTTTAATTCTTCTCTTTGCTGTGCAAAAGCTTTTTAGTTTAGTTTCATCTCATTTATCATATTTTTGCTTTTGTTGCCTCTGCTTTTCAAGTTCTATTCAAGACATTGTTGTCAATTCCAATGTCCTATAGTATTCCCCCTATGATTTCTTCTGGTAGCCTTAGAGTGTCAGGTCTTATATTTAAGAATTTAATCTGCATTGACTTTTGTATACACTGTAAGATAAGGGTACAATCTCATTCTTCAGCATGTGGATATCTAGTTTTCCCAGTATCATTTATTTAAGAGTTTGCCTTTTCCTCATTGTCTGTTCTTGGCGTGTTTGTTGAAAATCAATTGACAATAACTGTTGGTGGAAAAAAAAAAAAAGAACAGCCATTTTGAAAAAAACAATATGGAGATTCCTCAGAAAACTAAAAACAGAACTACCATATGATCTAAGAGTCTCATTTCTAAGTAGATGCCCAAAGGAATTGAAATATGTTGATTTCAGCATGAATCACAATAGCCAAGGTATGGCAGCAAATGAATTGTCCAGCAATGGATACATGGATAATGAAAATCATGTAACATATGATATGTGATATCATATATATATGTGTGTATATATGTATATATATATATATATATATATGTATATCACATTTTCTTTGTCCTTTTTTATGCTGGAGATTGAACACAGGGGCTCCAGTTGCATTTTATTTTTTATTTGGAAACAGGGTCTCACTAAGTTGTTGAGGCTGGCTTCCAACTTGGGGTTATCTTGTTTCAGTGTCCCAAATACTGGGATAACAGGTGTACTCCACAATGCCCAGCTTCTTTATCCATTCTTTATTCATCATCCATCTACCTATATCTATCTATCTATCTATCTATCTATCTATCTATCTATCTATCTATCTATAGTGTTTTATACACACAAACACATACATACGCACAAACAAAATACAATACAGCCTTAAAAAAGAATTTTTGGTTACTTGCAACAACATGGATAGAACTGGAGAACATTATGTAAGTGAAATAAGCCAAGCATAGAAAGAGAAGTACCACATGATCTTACTTACATGTGGAATCTAAAGAAGTTGATCTTATAGAAACAAAGGGTAGAAAGGTGGTTCCTAGAAGCTGATGGGGAGAGGAAGGATGGGGAAAAGGGACATGTGGATCACAGTTTCAGGCAGGCCGAGGGATATTTTAGTGATCAATTGCAATATGCAGTGACCACAGTTAATAATAATGTATCATGTATTTCAAATTTCTCATCTATTTTTAATATTTTCACCACAGCAAAAAAAAAAATGATAAATTGATAAGGTAACAAATGTGTTAATGAGCTCCATTAAATCCTTCTATAATGCATATGTAGATCAAATAACCACATTGCACCCCATAAAGATACACAACTATGATTTGTCAATTAAAATAAATATTTCAAACAAAAAAAATCAGCAAGCAATGACAGAACCCCAATAATTCCTTTTTTATAATGCTATAACATAGTTTAGTAAATGAATGTATTGAATGTCTATTATGTCTAATAAGTTACATATACTATCACTAACCCTCACAATTTAAATATATATATATATATATGCAGTATATAAATATTAAATATATATATATATAAATATATATATATATATATGCAGTAACTAAAGGTCCATGTCACTGTGTAGTTTATGCAGCCCTAAGTAGTAATCTGGGATTGGTAATCAGTTTTATGTGGCTCTAACACCCATGTGTGTTCTTCATACAATACTTTCTCCACCACATATGGACCCTAATCTCTGTTACCCAGCACACAAGTCACAAAGGGCAGTTCTCCCTTGAAATAAATGATCAAATCATGAGAAATTCTCATTTTTTTGTGTGTTGACTTCTTGTCCCTGAGAGCTTGCCTAGATCAGTGGTGAGGGAGGTCTAACTTTGTCTTACAAAGGCTTAACGAAGGTTAAGATGAATGGGTCTCCCACTCCAAGATTCCCCAGTTCATATTTTCCAGTTGTCTCCAGTTTGCAAGATGTGCTTCCCCATGTCATCATGTCCGGCAGATTCCTATCACTCAAGCTACTGCATTTTATTCCTTTTTTAATGCACAATCTCAAAAAAAAAAAAAAAAAAGTGTATAAAGAAAGCCAAGTACAAAACATAACTCAGAAATGGTAATATAACAGGGCCCACCATGGCTGCTGACTAGTTGCATTCGTAATGATTTTCTCCAAATAATGCAAACACTATTTTTCCCTGAGAAAATGAAATATGGGAGTGCCATGTTCCACAGATGATGGGGGAGAACTCATAAAAGATTTTAATCTTTCCTTGTCAGGCTTCAAAAATGCAAACAGCCTTGTCCTCATTTTCTTTATGCCCTGGACTTCTAATTGAGTAAGCTGGCATCAATTATGCATGTGGGCACCACTGGGGAGGGAGCTAGAATAAATATTTGGGGGGTATCGTTAGCCAGAACATCACTTCATCTTTGTGTCACCATAATTTCCCCTATCCTAGCGCTTTAGATTAGAACATATGGCAATAAGGTAGGTAATGAGAACAACAATTTCCTGAAACAACATTATAACTTTTCCCTCTTTATGGTCACATTTAGTTACAGTACATGCTGCCATTTAGGTATAGGGCTTTATAAAAGCAAATTTCAGAAAGAAGAGGAGTCAGGAGCAGAGACATAGGAAGTCTGAATGCCTGGGACCAGAGCAGACCCTGCAAATGGGAACTGGGGCTTGCAGACTCCCCATTTCGAAGGGACCTATTATAGCCATATTTCTTGCATTTTCATGTTGCATGAGGCCTGTGATTTGCTCTATGCTGCCTGCTTCTCATATCTTCTCATTCAGAGGCCAAGCTAATGTAGTGGCCCCTGCCTGAGACACATACAACTGTGGTAGAATTGTCTGAGAGTCATCACACATTATACTTAGCACTTCTTGGGAGTGCTAATTTAATATCCACTCCTAATCTACTGTCCAAAGCAAGTCACAGGCCAAGCCTGTTTATAAATCAGGGAGGCTTAGCAAAGAAGGTGATGTGCATTGTGCACTTAAGAGGAGGCATCTGCAAGTATGAACAATATAATCAACCACAGGGTGATCCCTTAACTCCAACCCATTATCTCTGGGGAAACTGTGCTAGCACAATAAATCAGTAAGTGAGCAAAGATAGTCACTGCCAACAGTGCTAAGGTGGATAGACTCCATGCAAGTACACATTCAGCAGGCACCTCTCAGATACCAGCTCAAATGCCAGGCACTGTGCAATGCATTCTGGGGAAGTCACGCTAAATGTGATTACTGCTGCCACTCAGGAGCTCTCAATTTTGAGCCGAGTATACAGTGTGAGTCATGTTAAATATTTTGGTCTTCACTCTGCAGATAGTGGAATCATTAGAGATGTCTGATGAAGCACTGATATGATCTCACCTGTAACTTTAAAAAGATCAGTCAGTAAAAACGTCCTCCAGGGCACATGCCAGAACAAGCTTCTTGTTCTTATAGGATATTGCACCCTCCCCTAAACCTGGGTACATGTCTGCGAAATCTTTACCCCTTCAAGGCTTCAAAGAGAGGGAGGGAGTTATAGCCTGTGTGTGTTTTTGAATTCAAGGTTATATGTGATGTGATTTTAGCCAGATATCTGCTTGGTAAATTATGTATCTATTAAATAAATAGGTTTTTTTTTTTGTAAGTCTAGACCCCAAGTTTCTTAAAGTTGCCTTTCTTGGATCTCTACTTGACATATCCATATCCAGATCAGCTCCTAAGGAACAGAGTCCATTTGGAAATAAAGCACAAACACTGTCCTTTTCTCCAACCTCAGCCTGCAGAATATACACACATATACACACACACATACACACACAAACACACATACACACACACACATGCACACACAAACACTCATACACACACACATTTTGAAAAAAAGCTAGAAAGAAGTTCCATGTGATAAGAAGTTGGATTTTAGAGGTTCCCTTTTATAATTCAGCCAACTATACTCTTGCCAAACTCTTAGAAATCTTATATCTATCATCAACACCCAGACTAGAGGTAGGCAAGTTCTTTCCCCTTTATCTCTTTAGTGGAAAAACAAGGCTGGCATTCAAGAGATAACTTCATTTAAAATTTCAGGAAGAAAAAAAACTAAGGAATGAGAAGGAAGTATCATCATTTTTCTGAGTCTCAGAACCCCATGGAATTCTCTTTACCTTTCCTCAGTCTTATGTCTCTTATTCTAAGAAAACCACTAAAACTCTCATTGTTTGAATCTGATCTTCTTAGGTCTCTCTTCTCTGAATCTCCTGTCTTAGGATGGCGAAAAGCCACCATTCTTTATTCTACAGCACGATCTACTTTAACAACTCCCTTCCACTAGGACATGCTGAGAACCACAGGTCAAAAGTTCTAGACCAGCTGGAATCTTCTCACCGAGTCCCAATTTTTGAACATAGGAAATTTTCTTTTTCTCTCTTGATATGAAAAGAATGACTAATATCCTTTGAGCCATAGAGAATAACAATGGCTAGTGGTTCTCAAAAATGAGCCTTCCTGGATGATCAGCCCCATTTCCTGGAGTTTCTGCTTTAAGTCATCCGGGATGGGACTCAAGAATTTGCATTTCTAGCAAGTCCCCAGATAGTATTGATGGATTGGTCTCCCACATTTTGAGGAAAAACAAATGAGGTAACACGGGTCGAGGTCACCAGACCCACCTCCCCTGGTACATGAGTGAGGTGAAGGTAAGGAGTGTCATTGCTTTTTAGGCTTGATTCTAAAATCTAGCTTTCTACCTAACCCAGTGATCTTGGACAAACTGCTTAACCTCACTGGGACTCAGTTTTCCACTTTTTAAAATAGTAACAATGATATCATTTTTCAAGTATTCTTGTGATGAATAAAGAATATAACAAATCTAAGTCCCTAGCACAGGATCTAATCATTATACTCATCAATAAATATTAGCTCCCTACCTCACCTCCTTTTGCAGGACCTGTCTCAGGTGAGCATCTACCCACAATCTCACATAGGAAAGTGATTCTGCACTAACTTGCCCATCAGGGTGGGCAATGGAGCAGCACAGTGATCATGCATGCTCACATGGATGGTTCATATGTTATGCTGATGTGCTATATTTGAATACTGCACCTTCCAGTCACCATTTTCTTGCTCAGCCCAAAGGAATGATACTTCCATACAGAAGTTGCAAAATAGAGTCATAAACCATGCTAATGGAAGTCTAAATTCCACTTTAATGACTGCTATATCTGCAACATTAAGCACAGAATGCCAAGGAAGGATGTTTCTGGTTTAAAGAGCAGGGATCGGGGATTATTTGTTACTGAGTAAATCCTGCATGGACTATGCACAGCAAGGGCATAGGCAGCCAAGGGAAGCTGTGCAGAGCCCCAGAGTAAAGAGCTGTGACTTCTGGAAACAAGAATGGCTTGGAAGCTGAAGTTTATCAGGCTTAGCTTTGGAGAAGGAAGAGGCTCAAGGAGATACATTAGCATTACAATTCAAGCACAGAGAGAAAAATTTGCAAACTATCCAAGTAACTTGTGAGCTGAGCATTTGATGGGAGAAAAAGTTTTATGTCTTTCCTTCTCCTTTACGTTGGAGTTTCTGGAGATAATATGTAACTCATAGCATTTTGGAAAGGTGAATACACTAATACATTAAAGATATCATAAACTGGGCGTGGTAGCACATGCCTGTAATTCCAGTACTTGGGAAGCTGAAACAGGAGGATCACAGGTTTGTGATCAGTCTCAGCAACTTATTGAGGCCCTCAGGAACTTGGTGAGACCCTGTTTTAAAATAAATTAGGGTTGAAGTGTATCTCAGAGGTAGAATGCCCCTAGGTTCAATTGCCAGTAACAACAACAACAAATATGCTCCCTACCATCTGGATGCACTGTAACCCCTCAACGAATGACAACTATTAGTTACTACCATCCTGCAAAGCATTTTTAAAATTATAATTAATTGATGGCCATCTTTCTCACTAGGTTGCAAGTTCCACAAAGTTAGGGACCAGATTCATCTTTTTAATATTCTCTGTTCAGTGCTATTACAGTGCCTGGCATTTATAAAAGATGTGAAAAAAATTGTCGTAGAAGGGAAGATGGCAGAAAAGAGTGAAGTAAGGAAGAGTCAGGTGTGGTGGTGCATGTCTTGTAGTACCAGTGCTTGGGAGGATCGCAGATTCAAGGGCAGCCCCTACAAGTAGTGAGACTCATCAACTTAGCAAGACCCTGTTTCAAAATAAAAATAAAATAGGGCTGGGGGTGTAGCTAGCTCCTAGGTAGAAGACCCTAGGTTCAATCCTCAGTACCCTCCAACAAAGGGGGAGGAGAGATTAGTAAGAAATGAAAGTACTGGGTAAAGTGGAGTTCTACCATGGAGAACAAAAAAACAATTAGAAAATACAGGGAATTAAGAATAGCAAATATGATATAATGTCTCCTCTGAATGAGCTTGAAATAGAATTTTTTTTTTTTTTTTTTTTTTTGGTGATACTGGCCATTGAACTCAAGGGCATTCTACCTTCGAGCTACACCCCTAGTCCTATTTTTTTAATTCTTTATTTTGAAACAAGGTCTCACTAAGTTGCAGAGGACCTCATGCTGAGGCTGGCGGTGAACCGGTATTCCCCGGTTTCAGCCTCCCAAGTACTGGGATTCCAATCGCCGGCCACCACGCCTGGCTCTAGAACTTCCTTTTTTGACAAGGTGGAAGTTTCTGCATGCCTTCTGTTTCCCCCTCAACTACCTTCCCAAAAAGAAAGGTTTCAGGTTAGGACCTTGAAACCTCTAGTCACTGGTTCACTCGGAAGCTTCCTAATTGTTTGGATCACCCGGGGAAGCTCCAGCCAGGCCACCATTAACCCAAGCAGCACCATTATACAAATTAGACAAAGGAGTCCATTCTTCTATCTAGATGTAGCCAGGAGGTTTTGCTCACTGAGAGGACAGTGGGCTGGATTTTTGCTTCCTCCAATCTCTTCTTGTTACCCCTCAGCCACTTGAGAAGTTCGGATTCCACAAAGGCAGAGACCAGATCTATAACGAGTAATCTATGCAATTGTATGTGGTGATCTAGGGCTCCCTTAAACTTCAGCTGCAGCAACACAGTTACGGAGTATATTTACAAAGTATAGGCACTGAGGCTGCAGTGGTGTGTAAAATAAGGCTCCGGCCTTTATTAAGAGACTATACTCCTTCAGGGGCCCTGTCAGGGGTCAGCTGTGGCTGCAGGGGAGGTTTCAGCGTCCCCAGCCAGAAGAACACATGGGGAGCCATCTGGAGAACAAACAGCAACCTTAGTCACAGCAACCTTATATAGGTTTCTGGGCAAAATGGCGCACGTTCATGCCAGAGTCATGTGCGCATGCTCACTACGCTTTGCATAGTCAAACTTACGTAACTCTATACACATCTGCGACTGCGCAAGATGCATGTGTGTCTACCTGTGCGGGGTCGGGGTTTCACCGCAGGCGTGTGCTTCTTCTGGGCCTTTACGCTAAGGCAGTAGATGGGTCGAGTAAACGGTGTGGAAGTGAGACAGGCGTGGTTTTAACACTGTGCCTGCTGGGCACAAGCTCTGCTACCTTGAGCAAGGGATTTTATCTCTCAAAGCAATGAGACTACCTCTGTCAGAAGCCTGTTTTGATCATGAAAGATACGTGCTTTATATATTTTAGCTATTGATATCCTATAACCCAATCAGTGATGTAGTCGCGAAGAAAATGGAACAAACTTTTCAGACAAGGAGCTTCAGAAGAAGTATCACGGAAGCATTTTGACTGAAGTAAGAATGATAATATGCATTGTCTTAAGGAAGAGGAAGTAACAAAAGTTACTAAAACAGGCCAATGTAGGGTATTAAGGGGTAGTGAGGAATGCGACAAAATGAAGCATACCCTTTTCATCTCAACTTCAAACATTTGAACAGACAATGTAGTCTGCAAGATAAATTACGCTGCTGCAAGAAGGGTAAAATCACTCAGAAACATGGGTGAGAAAATTCCCAGTCTTCTTTGAAGAGTTACCCTTCTTTTACTTTTTTTTGTTTTTGTTTTTGTTTTGTTTTATTTTGCTCTTTTGGTACTGGGGATTATACCTAGGGGTATTCTACCTCTGAGTTACACCCTTCTCCCCCACCCCCTTGTTACCCCTCTCTGAGACAGGATTTTACTAAGTTGCTGAGAGTCTCGCTACTTTGTTGAGACTGTCCTCGAACCTGTGATCCTCCTGTCTCAGCCTTCCAAGTACTGGGGAGGCATGTGCCACCACGCCCAGCAAGACGTGCCCTTCTTAATTGGCTACTGTCACTCCTTCTTCTTCTTGGGGTCTTCAGGACAGATCCTGGGGCCTTGACACTCCTTATAACTCTCTTTCCTGACAAAGTCCAGGCCCAAATCTATAGAAATCGAAGCCACTCTGTTTTCAGAGTTTACACGGTGTCCTGTGCCCAACTCTCAGAACATGCCAGGATTTTCTCGTCTCTCTCTGCCCCTGCCCCCACTCCATCTGAGATGAATTGACTACAGAGACTTCTCACTCACAGTACATTGTTTGAAAGTTTGTGTCATAAACGTATCGATCCTGCCTCATGCTCCCAAACAGAATCTTGATGTTGAAGCACTCCTTTAATCAAAAGTAAATTATGTACAGGCCAGGCGGGTCAGCTCAGCCAGCCTCACAAAAAAGGCAATCCATCATTTATTCGTAAATGTCAGTGAAATCTGGTGATCAATATGTGCGCCAATGTGGATTATGTTTATTATTTTTCTGTAAATATCAATGCCGGGAAATAGTTTGAGGGAGCAGGCAGGTGCCATGGGAAATCCGAACCTAACCTGGGGCACACAATTGAATGGTAGAATCTTTCCAGCTGGATTTTATCTGTCTTTTGGGAACTTATTTGCAAATGAGAGCTGGGTCATACTGGTCTTGTGGGAAACAGAAAAGAAAGAATCATTCCCATCATGACCAAAGTGAATGAGAAAGTTCCAGAATGGATCTACCCTATAATGAGATGCACCTGTCTTTTCCTGATATATTCTGGTGAGTAAGTTTCAGCAGAGAAAGTAAAACTATTCCAAAAGATCTGATTCTTCCACAGGATGCCTGGAGCCAGAAGGCAAAGGACTCTATAGTGCCACCCCATCCCTCTCTTGAGTCTCCAGATTAGCACAGCCATGAATGTAGCATCAGAATCCAGACAAGGAAGCAGCAAGCATTTGTTTGAGAAAAGGGATCTTGTTTCAGACTCCCTATTTTTTAAGTTCTGAAGGCAAAAGAGAGCTTTGAAGTTTTGATTCAGTAAAAACCATAATTAAAGTGAAACCATAATTAAAGGACAGGCAGACAATACATATTTGGATAAACAGTATTAGAAGCATCAGCTATTGAAGGCATAGAGACTATTTGTGAGTTCCAGGCTGGATGAGTAGACTCCTCTCTCTTGGGCTTCAAATTAAATTCTTGCTCCATAATTACTAGATGCATAAACTGGAGCAACTTATTATACTTTTCTGGGGCTCAGTGTCCTCCTTTATGAAATAAGGTTAATAAGAGTAGCTGCATTGGTCAGTATAAGCTAGACTATGCTACAGTAACAAATAATCTCCCCGATCTCCATAGTTTAAAAAAGGTTTCCTTTCCTTTCATGCCTCTCACCCATCCTGGGTCACAGAGTTGGGATGCTCTGTGAAGTGTTGGCTCTTCTCAAACAAATCATGCTTTACTGTAATGGGGGCAGGGGAATTAGATATACTTATCAAACAGCACTGAGAGCTCACACAGAACTTGTGGGGCAAATTAAGGGAACACGCTAATATGAAGCACGATGTCTGGGACAGGAAGTCATTTAACATTGAGTCAGTCCTTTGAGATCAGAAGGCTGGATTTGATCTGAAAGACAACTGTTAGGTGTGAAGAAGAATGACTGGATAGTGGGCTTTTAAGATGAACTTCAAATATGAGGAGGTTAGAAGCTTCAAGACCCTCCTGAAGGTGATACTAAACTTAGCCTAGTCACGTGGCCATGGGACAGTAGATGCTTACTGACACACTTGGGGCCTTGCAGTCCTGTTGGATGGAAGTGAAGACCCCTGGGAAAAGAGGCATATAAGAATACTGACTACCAGTGGTAATGGAAATACCAGTTTGAACTGTGACAAATCATACAGAGGACATACAGTAGTATACTTAAGAACTCTCACATGGCTTTCTTCTCCTAAAGTCTCATCTTTCTCTTTGTATCTCCACTGGGGGCTTCACAATTGTGTCACTCTGAATTAGGAAATATGAGACCCAAAGTGTAGGCCCATTACTCAACTGCTTCTGTGACCTTGATAGGGTCCCTTGCGTTCTCTCTCCAGGCTTCAGGAGACTCATTTGTAAAACAGAGGAGTCAAAATCCATCATCTCTGAGGTCTCTTTCAACACTAGGTTTACAGTTTCCTGAAGAATGCTGGCCATGAGCAAATGATTACTCTCCTTGTGTGCAAGTTAGCTCTAATAAAAGCCAGTCTAAGAATATTTGATTTGCTTCGCACATTCTTGTGCTTCACAGGGTCTATTTTCTCCATTCTGTGAAGGACTAGAAATGAAAAAGGAAAGAGTAGAATAAGGATTCATGTAATTTATGGGAGTTATTGTAATAAGTTTGAAATAATTGAGATAGGGGAACTCAATGCATCTTTTTAATTTTTTTTTTTTTTTCAGGCTTGGGAAGATCTCTGCAAACCCTCAGTGGGATCCCTCAATTTTGATTAAGGAAGATTGTATTTGAGTTTTCTTGGAACAATGCAAGTTGAATTTTTTTTTTGGTGGTGGTAATGAGAATTGAACTCAGGGATATTCTACCTCTGAGCTACACACCCAGCCCTATTTTATTTTACTTATTTTTTTTTTTTTAATTTTGAAACAGGGTCTCACTAAATTCCCATGCTGACCTTGAACCTGCAATCCTCCTGTCTCAGCCTCCAAATACTAGAGTTATAGGCGCAAGTAGCACCACCACACCCAGCCAGATTACTTGTCTTGTTCACTGCTGGGTCCCCATCACTAAGAATAGTGGACAACACTATCATTGAGTGTTCCATAACTACCTGAAGAACAAATGCATGTATGGAGAAGAAAAAGCTAATCACAACAGGTCCTCCATTCACGCCGATTTTCAATGTCCCTCTTGCAGGCCAAAGTATCCTTTTATGTGTATTTCCATCTTTCCTCTTCATCCTTCAACTGACAAAGAGGAAGCACTGAATCCACGCATAATCCTACTGCAGGTCCTCTGTGAGACATGTGCTAATCTGCTTTTCGCCACCTAGTGTCCAAACTTGCAAATTGGCTGGTGCTCAGTGATCTTTTCTAGAGAGATGGAGAGTTTGACCTCTCCTATATGGATTTGGGGATCTGAGCAAATGTCTTTCACCACCCTCTTCTCTTGAGAGAAAAACATTGATGAGTCACAAAAGAACAATACATATTCTATCCTCAGATGAGTTATCAAAAGAAATGATAAGACATTTTCAGAGAGTATTTGGGTAGATTTCAGAACCAGGCTGACTGGCGTGAATCCCAGTGTTGTGTGTAGGAGTTCTGAGAACACAGGAAGTTACTTCTGTTTTCTGAGTTTCACTCCTCTCATTTGTAAAGCGGATTAAGGCAATAGCGACGTTTCTCAAGGCAATCTGCAAAAGACCATGGTAAAGTATTTATTCACTTATTTCGTAAGCAAATATTTGTCCAGTGTCACCGTTGTTCCAAATGTTATTCTAGTCTCTTGGATACAGCAATTAACAAAGCAGATGGAAATCTCTGACCTTATTTCATTCACCTCTTTAATGTTCAATAAATATTAGCTATCATCATTATTATTGCTATTAATGTTATACTAACCACGAGTATTCCAGGACTTTTATCTGGTTTAAGTCTCTCCTCCCCCCTCTCTCATTAATGTCAGAGAATTGACAATTATATTTACGAAGTACCACAGAGTATAGAACCCTGAGGTGATATCTATGAAGAGGGGAGGGGGAAGAGAACAGAGTAAAGACTTGGCCTTTGCCTTCAAGGAGTTACAAGACATATGCAAAGACTAAGCAGGACTAAATAACTCTTGGATTTAAGAGATGTGCATAAATTAGACACATCACCCTTTCTTGCCTGTTCCCAGTTAACTCTCAGTGATAATAGAATATAAATGGATTTTCATTACTGTCTCTTGTGGTTCTGTCCAGAAAAGCCACTACTGAACCATGCTGGGGGTGGGGGCAGGAAGAGGAAACCAGCAGCTTTCTCTATTCAACGGCAGAGAGTGGAGTAGAATAAATAAATGGATGCATGCTTCTCAGATTGACAAGGGTCCTTATCAAGCACCCAGACAGGCAACTTGACAGTGAATGTCAATGTTATCTATCTGATAACCCATGTAACTATGTGATTTCACAGAGTTTTAGTCTCTGAAGGGGATTTCAGTGATCCCCTTACTCAAATCTTCTTTTTTAAAGAGAGGGAAATAAAAGCACAGGGAAGTAGTAACTTTACCCAAGATAGTGCAGAGATATGTGGCTTGTCTGGGCTGGGCCCTCCCTAGCTCATTTCCAGCTCAGTGCTCTTTCCAGGACCTCTTGAGGGCTTTTTTTGTCTAACTTAAAGCGAAAACTTTTAAAGCTCAGTAACCTTGTTGCCTAATTGCTTGTTCTGGATTCAGGTTGTATGCTGTGGAGGAATCTGAGGAGGAGCTTTGTGACAAAGAGGGTGCTGGCTAGGGTATTAGATACACACCCAGTTACGGAAAGCAGAGAGTATTGTAGGTATTGTCTTTCATACATCCTCTTTCCCAAGGTGTACGGATAAAGCTGCTGGCTTTCTTTTCCCAGATGCCTCAAAATGGCTCAATAGCATTTCTGGATAGATGCAATGAACAGTGATGGGAATCCCACCATAACATTACTCAGAAGAAACCGAGAACAAACAAGAAAGGGCGATGTGCTTAATTGATGCCTATTTCTTCAATTCAGGAGTCCTTTTGATCCTCTTAAAAGACTTCTGTCACTGTGGAGGAGACAGTACTCCCAGTTCCTTCGATGTTGACTAAATCCCTCTCTTTGATGCTTTTCACTTCTGAAAGGATCCAGATGCCATTGGCAGAGTGGGGAGAGATTTTTTAAGGGATGTGCCACCTAGTGGTCATTGTGATGAACAGCAGCAGCAGCCTTCTGCGAAGAAGGCCAGTTGCTAAGAACAGCAGCTGCAGCCATTTATCTCTGCTCTTGACTAAAAGGCCGGAAGAATCACAGAATGTTTATATTGAGAGCAACCTCCAGAGATTTTCTGTCAAGACATCTGCCTCCACCCAGCACGAATATGTCTTATGCTTATAGTGTTGTTTAAAACACTTTTACAAATATTATCACATTTTAATTCTCACATCAGCCCTGTGAATTTTGATATAATCATTAGCTCCATGTTAAAAATGAGGAGGCGATCAGCTATAATTTAGGTTTCTTGAGCAAAATCACTCAACCAGTGAGTGATAAAAAAGGAGCTCGCCCCCAGGCCTTTAACATGTGCTTTCCCACTCGAAATCAATCCTTTTCCAATGACAGGAAAACATATGAAAATTAGAGATCTAGAAAAACCTGGTTTGTCCTAGTCTTGTACCCCAGCCTTTACACAAAGACTGGGATAGAGTTTGGAGCCAATTTTACATAAATAATTTGAATTTAGGAGAGAGTTTCTTTTATTCACAAATTTATCTCCAAATTCTCTCTTAATATATAAACCAAACTATCTTGGAGTGAGGTAGACTTGGCCTGGACTGGCTCTGGCAAGGAGGCCTTGGCTGTATCCATGTGGCAGTGAGCGATGGTTCTGCTCAGGAATACGGAAGAGGCTGCTAGTTGTACCAGAAGAGGCCTTGTAAGAGGAAATTAAGCCGGATATAACCCTGATATGAAATCACTGGGCACATCACAGGTCCCTGGTTTAAATATTCAACAGTCTTCAGGGAGCAAATGAATTAATGAATAGGGTCATCTGACAGTAGAATGAAACAGAAGTGTTCGAGATGTAAAAAGAAGTATTCTATGCAACCCACTCGCTCAGCCATTCCCCCTGTGCAGAAGCACCCATTTGCCAGGCATGGTGCCGCACACCTGCAATCCTAGTACTTGGGCGGCTGAGACAGAAGGATTGCACATTTAAGGTCAAGTCTCAGCAACTTCTCAAGGCTCTGTTTCGAAATAAAAAAATAAAAAGGGTTAGGGGTGTAGCTCGGAGGTAGAATGCCTCTGGGTTCAACCTCTAGTACCAAAACAAAACAAATAGAGATGCATCAATTTCTCACAAGGAGAGAAGGCTGTCTGGTTGTACCTATCTCCCCTCTCCTACTCCCACCCTGGCTTGATCCACCTCTCAGACCATCTCACTATGTCATCTTCCAGCACATGGGCACGGGAGGACAGTGGCCCTGAGTGCTACTGCAATCTAGTACAGTCCCTGACAGAACAGCAGTCTTGTGTGCTTTGGTTGTTTTAGAAATGAGGCATCGTTAATGGAGGTCTTGACTCATAGGCTGAAATAGCTAGCTAGAGATGTGTTTGCTTTTTCTGGATGCAACTTGTTAAAAATATGTATATGAGAAAGCTACCTCTGTGTTTCTCAGGGATAGGGCTGGACAGGAAAGTTTCTGAGATTCGAGCCAGTTGAGAAAGTAGATCTCAGCACCCACAGCATCTCTGCCCTGAGCTCTCCGCCCTAAGTGTTCAGGGGCTCCTCAAGTGAAGGTTGGGAGTGGATAGTCCTCCCACGCAAGGAAGAGGCTGCTGGTGGTGCCAGACCAGTCCATAAGAGGAAATCAGCCAGATGCAGCCCTTGAAGACACTGTGCCTGTGCCATTCTTTGTGTATGTGGAGAGAGCAGGGAGCAGAAGGGTGGTACTGGGGATTGAACCCAAGGACCTCTAAGCTACACCCCCAGCACTTTTTATTTTGAAACAGGGTCTCATTAAGTTGCTGAAGCCCTTGCTAAGTTGTTGAGGCTGGTCTCAAACCTTCACTCCTCCTGTGTCAGCCTCCCAAGTACTGAGATTACAGGCATGTGCCATCATGCCCAGCTCATTCTTATCCCCTAACAAGACCCAAGAACTCTAAGAGAAAGTAGAACCACTGTTCCTGTGGGGTCTGTCCGCACTGAGCTGATGAGGTAAACTGATTACATGTGCAGGGTCTCCCTTATCCCATTTCCCTGTGCTGCAGTCTGCCCATCAGCCAGTGGGGATGACAGAGAACAAATTCTGGGACCAAATCTTGACCCAGATCCATGTGTAAAAACTCACAGAGTATATCACTCCCCTTTCTCATGGGAGAATCTGGTCTATTCCCTGCACTTTCCATATCCCAGTCATTTCCATTTCTTCTTAAGACTCAGGAAATCTAGTATAAGTCTCCACTATGTAGGGACAGACTGTAGTAGGAAGATCTTAAAGGGAATGAGAAGCCAAAAGGGTTTCTTCATCTCTTTCTTTGCTCCAGTTTTACTTCTTCATTAGTCTTAAACACCCTAGAGGAATTACAGATCTCCTTCCTCCACCAAATCTCCCCATTGCATTTCAGGGAAGGTGTTCAGAGTTGGTTCACAGACAGCGGTGTTGTGGTGTTGGATGGCCTGGGCTCTCAGGTTTCAAGACTTTAAGCTCCTGTGTACAATGCTTTGCTCATAATAATTACAGCAAGAACAACTCCAAGAGAATAGATAGTAATAATAATGTTACACACTCCTTAAATCAAAAACCTTGTAAAGGATATACTGTGAGCCAGACATCATTCTAGAACTTGGGGTTCATCAGTTCAACAGTGGAAGTGTCTGCACAATCGGGCTTTCATTGTAGTTCTCCAAAGCTTTTGCCTAAATTACCCTATTGAAGATTTGCAAGAACTCCAAGAGTGCTGAGGTCTGAACTTCCTATTTTAGGAAGAAACTTGTCCTGTTCTTCATACCATAAAGCACTTCTCTCCATCTCCAAGTCAAAATTCTGGTCCACTTAGTTCATAAGATCTTTCTTGAGTTTTCTCTGCCAAATCTTTATGCCAACACAGTGATTTTATTTCCACTGTTGGCAGCAGGGTGTTGTAGAAAGAAAAAGAAGATCCACAGTGCACCTGAACGCAAATCTATGTGCCACCACTCACTAGACTGAGCCTTGGTCAGATCTTTTCATTCCAATTTCCTCATAAGTAAAACTGCATGATTAGGGTGCAGTAAAAGGTCTATGAGGTCAAACTTAGGGGGGTGCTGTGTCCATGGTACTGTGCTTTCATGCACACACACCATAGAAGTTCCATGAGCTTAGGAAGAAAATATAGTCAAGCAAAATTCTTATCTGGGGTACAAACTTTTAAGAATAATAATTCTAAGCTCAACTATTGAGTAAATTATGTTTTCTGCTCTGAATGAAAAGAAGATGGAAATGAAAGCCAATTCTCTAAAGGACAAATGCAAACTAGAAAGGACATTTTTATAAATATGGATCTCTAGTCAGTCTTAGTAAGGAAAGAGGACATTTCTATGTCAAAGAAATGGTGTCAAAACTTTCTGGGCAACCCCAGGAAGTCCTGGTCTGGGAAACAGTTTATGTGTCCATTTATTTCATCCCTCTGCTCCAAGGCAGGATGACCCTAGGTAGTTGCTAGTGACACCTGGTATCACTGTTGAACTTTTGTTGGAGCAAAAGGCAAAGAAAATGTTAGAAGATTCTTTTGACTTCTTTTCTTCAGTCAATGCCCTGGACAAAGTGAAGCTCAGGCACAATAGGCACTAGATAACCAGATTGTGGAAAAACATACCTGACCCATCCCCTAAGGTCCCTCCCTGCAAAATTAGCCTGGACCTGGTACTCCTCTTCAAGGAAGCCTGTGACACAGAAACCTCTCTGCCTTCTAACAAAGCTCCCCCTGTAGGATGGAAGGCTGGGATGCAGATGTCTCTTCCACAGAGGAGAAAAATGATATGAGAGCAGCTTGGATGGGAACAATATTTCAGGCATGGCTAGCTGTTAAAAATGAGCTAATTCAGAAGAGGCACATTTAAATAAATATAATGCAAAGGCATAATGGCACAAGATAATAGTTTTGAATGGGGAATTCTAATGACTTCAAGTGCATTTCACAGGGCAATTAATACACATGGCAATGCTGCAGCATTCAGCAAGAGGGGAGGGGAGAGACAGGGTCGGGAGCAGAAAAAGGAGAGATGATGGCTACTGATAAAAATAGGATTTGATTTTCTTTGCAGAAGGAGTGATGCTTACAAATATAATAAAAGAGAAAAATAAGTGTGTCAGGTTTTATAATTCAACTTGTAAAATTCAGAATGATTAGTTTTTGAAGAGGGCAATTAGTCCTTTTCTGCATATTCATGGAGATTTCATGAAATGGGGCTGGGCTTTCTCCATTCTTTTCTAGTTACCCCCTTTCACTACTCTCCCCTCCCCCAACTAAAATTATATCTGATTCCCATTAAACGGAGGCCTCATTCCATTCAATGCATAGAGGAGGTTTTCTGCTGATTGGTGTGTACAAATGTCCAGGATTTTCTTTAAGAAATTATGTATCTTTAATGAAACTGCCACAAGTTATATGAGGTATGTGAATATTTAGGAATTGAGAAAAGATTTTTGATGACAGACAAAAAGGGAGATTACATTGGGCAAGAAGAGGTCAGCTCTCTGAGAAAGAGGGACTTCTGATTTGCCTGATTCTTCTTTTTCACTGGTGTGTGTGTGTGTGTGTGTGTGTGTGTGTGTGTGTGTGTGTGTGCAGAAAGAAAGAGAGAAAAAGAAAAAGAGAAAGAAAGAAAGAGGGAAAGGAAGGAAGGAAGGAAGGAAGGAAGGAAGGAAGGAAGGAAGGAAGGAAAGAGGGAAGGGTAAAGAGATCAGAATCCTTTGCTATCTAATTTGGTGAAAGCCTAGAGGATAATTTTAAGGCAGTCAAAGAATATATTTTTCTGTTTTTGTTTATATGCTTTTCAAGTATTGCCTAGAGCAAACCAAACTAGAAACCAGTGAATAAACAGCTCCAAAAGCCACACACAGTCCAAACCATCTCAGCACAAAGGGAGAGGCCTCGATGGCTCATCTGCTCTGCTGCCATCCTTGATGCCCTGATTTCTGTTTTGGGCTGAGTGCTCATGTGTGTGGGTGGTGCTTTCACTCAATCATTTTCCTAACATTTTGAGCTCAGAATCTTTTTGGTCAGTTCCCAAACCTCTAGAATTACCATTTTCCTCATGCCCAGATGCTATTCAGCATATTAATGTTTTTTTTGATATTGCATTAACTATCAACTCCAGTCCTCACTCTTTCCAGTTGCTTTGTTTTGGAACATATCTCTCCCTCTGTCCCACTGTCTCTATCACACAAGCACAACACACCTTGAATCAGGGCAGAAGAATAGAAACTAGGATTTTAGTTCCTCGTGCATACCAAAATATTTACAGATTTTTTGTCTGCATGAGAATTTGCCCATAAAAAACCTCCAGGCTGAGGGGAATGAATTGCTCAAGGTCACAGTGCTAGTAAGAGGCAGGGCTAGAGTCTGAGTCCTGGTCTGTCTAACTCCAAATTCCATAGTCCTCATTCCTTTGCCTTCCCAGATTTCAGGTCCTGAGCTCTACTAAAGGAGAAGTCCCTGATCTTTCTCTAAGGGAAAACATTTTTTTTATTATTTCTTATCAAAGTGGAGGAAATTGTATAAAAGGAACAGACTGCAAGATGAGAACACTGATTTCATTTCTGATTTCCCCTTCCATTCAGAGCAATGCCATTGGCAGAACATTCCTTAGCTCTCTTATCCCTTCTCTTTGGCCTCTGTTTGCCTATAGAGTGGGCATTGCAGGCATCTTCCTATGGGGAAGGCCAACCTCTTTCTAGAACAGTCTATGTCTACAAGAATAAGTCAATTGATTGATTGATTGATTGATTGATTGATGCTGGTGATTGGACCCAGGACTCAAATCATGCAGGGCAATTGCTCTACTGCTGAGTCATATCCCTGCCCTATCTACTTGATTCTGAGGCTCAATTTTAGAAAGCCTAAGTTACATTTTCCAACAATTCTATTAACAAATAATAAAGCCAGCATTTTGGTCTCCATGTACATGCCTCTAATATGTTTTTTGATTGCTTTAAAAATGAGCTGTAAAAGAGAACCATTATCCATTATAGCTCCTCAAAATTCAGTGCTAATCTTTGAGAATATCCTCTGATCTGACTACAGTGCTACACTATTACACTTGCCAACTTCATCTTGTGACATTTCATCTAGTGGTTATGGAGTGGGCCTGGGGAAAGTGCTGATTTTATCATTCAGTTGCCTGTGGATACTTAAAACGGTCATAGGGATAATCCAAGATCTGAACCTGGAATTTTCAACTCCCGAAATTGGAGTATAGGCAAGTAGCAATGACCCCCGAAATTGCAATTAAGTTTTGGGTAGACATATATATCCATGTATGTATGTAAAGAACCATAGCTCTAACCAGACACTCAGACTCTAATGCCCCATAAGTAAGTCCCTAGTTTGAAAGTCAGAGTAATTGACACCAGCTTGAAAATAAAAACTTTCAGATCTGCTTTTAGAGTCTTATGCTAAATGAGAATTGCTGTTTCCTCTTATTTTCCATGTCTACAAATTCTCATCTGACAATTACATCTAGAGACTAGGAAATTTACTTATATTCAAGAAGAGCAATTTCCTCTGATCTGAAGATCACTATTGGAAGTTTTTTCTATCTTCAAGTACAGAGGAGAAGTAGGGTCAGCCCTCGGAACCCTACCTCATCCTCTCTTCTCTGGCTTCTCTGTCCATTACCTGTGACTGCTCTTTTCTCCTCTTGACTCAAATGCACCTGCCCTGGAATGGAGTGTCATTTCTCTTCTCTTGCTTTTTCGGAGACCCATTTAGTAACCTCCTGCAGAGAGCGTGCATTCTCCAAAGATGGCCCCATGCTGTCCTTGAGAGGAAACTAGACTCCATAGTGCATGGCCGTTTAATTCATAAATAAATATTACATGTGTTTCCAGACGGTTCATTAGCCAGTTGTTATGGCAATCAGCATTTCAGCCAATTAAAACCTTTCCCAAGTCTTTAAAATATGAAGTGCCCGAAAGCCATACAGATACATTTGAATGCAAGTGGTACGTCTGCTTTGAGAGAAGGGGGAGCTGGTGAGGGAGGGAAGGGTGAAAAGAGGCAGAAGCAAGTCAGTGAGGTGCAGATACCAGAACAAAGATAATCAGTGTTGGGAGAGGAAGACTTTTTTTTTTTCACTCATCTCTGCCCTGTGTATAAAGAATTCTTCCGGTGCAGTCAGAGAGCTATTCATTATATTTTTGTTCTTGGTAGATTCCTTGAAGGCAGTGACTGTGTATTGTTAACTTTGGTGTTTTTTACTCCCTGCTTGTCAGTAGGTAGCAATTTAAAGTGATAAAAAAAATAGCCTTATAATCATCAGCACAACAAATTGTAATAAATTGCAGAAAATAAAAATACTGTTGTACTACTATACAAACCAGGACCAATTTGTATTACTCAGTTCAAATAGGAGCCAATAAAGGAGGTTGCTGCTGTGATCCTGGGCAGTCTAGTGGGGTTGGGACCTGGCTCTTTCTGGTCTCATCTGTGATCAGGAGAGCTGGTCAGGAATGAACCTGCAACTGAGAAAGAAGGAGTACAGGAGTGAGCCCCACATTGGACTTGGTGTGTGCTGTCCAACAGTTTTAATAATCTGAGTAAGCATGGGCATTCTGTCCTTCTAGATGAACTGAATCACCTCTATAGCCATTATTCAAGGGCCATATGTGATGAGCCTGGGGCTGAGGCTGGCCTGGCTGGGCACTAGCAAGAACAAGGGTCAGAGATTGGATCTGGAAGAGTAAAATCTAAACCAGAGTATTTCCACCCAGGTGCTGGGCGATATGGCATGTGTGTGTGTGTTGGGGCCTAAGGGACATAATTCAAGGCAAAGTATGCAGAGAACTATAAGGACCCCAAGGAGGACCCCAGATGATGGTACTGGGGGATCTGATTGCAGAGACAAGTATTCTAAGGTAAGAGAATCAGATGAGAAAGAAGTCAGTCAGGCATAGAAAAGGAGATAGGCCCTGTGTTCCACTCATCTCTATATCACCTTATACACTGCTGCCTCATAAAAGATGCTTAGCAAAAGTCGAATGAATGGGCAGTCATTGCTTTTATCAACTCCAAGCACACCATTCATATGTATGGGTGACTGAGAGAATTAGAGTTCTGAATTCTATTTTGGATTTCTTCATTGCCTCCCTAGAGAACACTTTTCCAATTATACTAACCACAGCAAGATCTCCCTTAATTTTTACTCTTCAATCGAAGGAATTCCCCCAAGAAGCTGAACTCCCTGAAATACCCGGGATCGAATACTTTTCAGGGACCCAGTCCAGGGGCCAGTGGAGGGTCTGGGATTCCCACCTCACTGGCTGCCAGCAGGTTGGCTCTGCTCCCAGCAATTCATGAGCACCCCCCCCTTTCCCCCACAGAGCTGTCTGGACCCCTCCTCACAGAAATCTGCTGCCTGTGAAATTGTACTGATCTAGTGAAGGGAAAGGAAGTGCAAAAAATAACTTCCCTTAGACAATCAGAGCAGATTATTTTAATGAGGGCTTGGAAATGGGAAACAAATGAGACCAAATTAGGCTTGCTCCTATTCGTCAACTGTGTTGGTGAAGCACTAAGCCTTGCCCTGACTCAGCAGCAGCGGAGAAGCCCAGACGGCTGCCTCTGTGTTCAGGAAGCTCCTCACAGAAGCCTCGACACAACTTTCACAGAGCTGTCCCTTCAGTGCAGCTCAGCAGTCTCCATTCAAATTGTTTCAAGGTGGCTAGGACCCACCGTTGCTAACCCATACCCGAATTAAACTTCCTCTGGGAGGAAGTACAGATCGCTGTAGGAAAAGGAGGTCCCAGAGCCCACATATGTGACTCAGAGAGAGGTAAATGACAGAATCCAGCCACTTATATTTCTCAGGCTCTGTCTCTAGACCAGGGAACTTGAATCTGGGTGGGCCACATTAAAACAGAAAGTAAGTAGTTTCTGTATTTCCCTCTCGGACACATGTCTCTCTTCTGTACTGACCAGTTTTGTCTCCTGGCTTCCCCTGGGTATCATCAATGGGAGGTCATTGGCTGGGCCAGGGTGGACTGTTGCTCCACAACTCACAATGGAAGGTACTACAATAATAATGTTCCCACGTGCAGCCTGATGGGAGAAGCTGGGATCCTCCGAAGCTGGGCCTCAGGTCAGAGTGGCAAACAGAAAAGAACTACAATAGATTATTACATTAAGCAAAACGAAATTGTTTCCCTGCTGGAAGGAAGGAAAGTCATTAACTCAGAGGGTCCAGTTATCAGGGAAAATGATATCACATCGGCGGTGTGTTTTGGATTGCAATTTAAGAGGGAAAATTGGAAGAGAATTTGATGCAGGGTGAAAGGTGTTGGATTGACAGCTCAGGGAATTGGAATATACTATTTCTTTGCCTGCCTTTTGGTCTCTGTCTCTCTATCTTTTTGTCTCTGTATCTCATCTCAGGAAGATACTGAGGCAAATTCAATCCCTTTCTATTTCTAAAACCTTGGAAGTTCTTGGTTTTCAAATTTATACCATAATCTAGTTTGACTCTTGGCTTGTAAGAAAACCCCAGGGACTTCTGAACTACTGGCTGCTTGCTTTTGATGATTTGGGGGTCACCATGTCAGAATAGTCTGGCCAGAAGAGGGGTGAGGTTAGCCCAAGAAACAAAGTATTCATGGCAAAAGTAAATAGATTTTGCAGATGGAGTATGGGGAGCTGGATGTGCAGAACACTGGATTCCATAACACAAAAGACAAAGATAAAAATGACCTAAACATCCTTTCAAGAGACTCATAATATAGATGGGCAGAAAAAACAAATAAACAACAACAACAAAAAAAAAACCAAAAAAAAAAAAAATGACACAATATAGAGTAATCCAAAAGTATCAAGAAGTCAATGGTGAGTCACTGAAGAAACTGTCTTCTTTTTGCTATGTTTTCACATGTTCAGCCAAATTCTAGTTCTTCCACATCCACCTAGGGTTAAGTCATCAATAAGATCATCCCATTTTAGTGTGATGTTTACAGTAAAAAACGTACTGTTGCCAAATGTGGAGAATGGCTATAATCCCAGTACTTAGGAGGCTGAGATAGGAAGATTGCAAGTTCGATACCAGCCTCAGAAACTTAGCAGGACTCTCAGCAACTTAATGAGACCCTATTTCAAAAAAAGGAGGGTACAGGAGTATATCTGGGAGGTAGAATGCCTCAATCTCCAGTCAGTAACACACACACTCACACACACACACACACACACACACACACACACACACACACACACACCCCTACTGTCTATTAGTGTACTAATTGAAAGGTCTACTAATAGTGTCTGTTTATTATAACTGTATTGTCCACTTGTAGATAGATTTAGGACTGAGTTCACTGATTTAATAAAGCAAACACAGTTCAGTTCTCCCTAGCACAGGGTGTTTTGTTGCCTTGCTTCTGAGAAGTAGACCTTAATCTTAAATACACTGGATTACATAAGTCAGAAATTAGTAGGTGGGTAGTATAAGGTAGACAGGAAGCCCTGCTCCACAAAGTCATGCAGGGATTTAAGCTGATTGCTCAACAGGGGGCAACTTCTACCATCAACAAGGGGATTCTATGTGAGTATCAATGATACCTGCTCCACTATATAGTGAAGCAGAGGAAAGACAGAGTAGAGGAAAAGTTATCTTGGAAAATTCTAGTTGAGATGCTGTACTTATCGCTTCTACTTACACTATATTGCTTGAAACTTAAAAACATGGGCATTTCTAGCCACAAAAGAGACTAGAAGATACCAGCCATTACAGGGCATTCATGTTACCAAGTAAAACTCTGGAATCCTATTACTAAAAATGAAAAAAAAAATGAAGTGGGAATACTGGGAGAAAATTAATCATTCTCTAGCATACTCCCACTAACCAAAACCCTCTATCTCTATTGCCCTTCCTTCTCTAGTTTTTCAGTATCCTTAGCAGAATGTCCCCTGACTTCTAATTTGTTTGACTTTGAACCTTAAAACTTTACTGGAACCCTCAAAATTCTCCCTAAAGTTCCAGTCTTTAATCAGCCACCTTTTAATTTGCTGAATTTACTTTGGGATTTACCAATTTCCCTGTCTTGTACAGACACACACACACACACAAAAAAAAAACAACAAAAAAAAACAACAACAAAAAAACTCAAAACAAAACAAAGAAATGCAATGTCTACCATCAGGAGTCTTTCATTCCATCATTGTCTTAGTCATTTCAGTGTGCTAGAGTAACATCATAAACTGGGTAGCTAAAACAACCACCCTTTACTTCTGAAAGTTCTGGAGGCTAGATGTTTGTGACCTGAGTTCCAGCAGGGCTGGCTTCTTGTTCAGGTTCTTTTTCCTGGTTTACAGGCAGCTGTATTTTTGTTGCATCTTTAAATGGTGAGAGGAGAGGACATGGGAAGCTCTCTAGTGTCTCTTCTTTTAAGGTTCTAATGTCATTCAGGAGAGTTCTATCCTGTTGACCTAATCAACCCCCAGTGGCCTCACCTCCTAATACTATCACGCTGGGGGTTAAGATTTCAACATGAGAATTTTGGAGAGGCACAAAGATTCAGTCCATAGCGCTCAAATGTGTAGACTCCCTGCTAACTTCTTTGTTAGGTCCTATCTCAGTCTTCAGGGGTTAATCTTGCTGATATTTTCCCAATTGTCCTACTGTTAACCATGAAGTAGTTCTTTTTCTATCTAGTCTCTTTCACACCACAAATGATTATTTAATCTATACATTTACCCAATTTTTCATTTGCCCAATACCTAGGCACTGTGTGGGGTCTTTGCCCACACTGTCCCAGGTTCTGAGCACACAGTGGTAAATTGCATGCCATGAGCTTACTCTTACTGATAGAGACAGGTGGTGAACAAGTGCACTAAAGTGGACTTATAATTACAAATCCCGCAAAGTTCTTAAACACACACAACACAACACACATACACACACACACGCACATACACACACACACACACACACATACACACACTATCAGGGGAGATAATAAGATAATAAGTCTTGATTAAGTTAGACATTGGTTGAAGGACATGGCATCAAATCTAAAACTTAAAGGAAGAGCAAGGTTATCCAGGCAAAGCAGAGAACACTTTGGTAGAACACTACACTGGGAATCCCCTGGGGGCACCCTAATGCACTTGATGTACTTTCACAAATATATCAAAGTCAATCACTAAACTGAACTTGAGAAGGAGGGAGGGCAAGGGAGTGGGGTGGGAATTGGGGAAGGGGTTAAATGAGAAATGTGTGCATGTATGCCCACATACAGCTTGTACCTAACAAAGATGTATGATTATAATGCACCAATTAATAAAAAATAAAAAATTAATGTAAAATAAAGTCATCTTCATTGCTCGATAAAAAAAAAAAAAGAAATGGAAGTATTGAAGGGACCTAATGAAAGGTGATATGACAGAGTCAGGAGATGAAGACAGGGAATAAGGATGAGGGGAGAAGGAATGGCAGAATACAGGGCTCTATGAAATGGAAACTTGTGGAAGGTTTTGGATGAGGGGGCATGTTCTAACTCATGTTTTAACACTCACTTTGCTGTGAGAAGAATGGATTAGAGGGCAGCAAGAATGGAAACAGGAGACTAATTGGAAAATTACTGTTATGTTCCCAAGGAATAAAGGTGGCTTGGGCCAAGATGGAATGTGATGGAGAGGATTATAAAGTCTCTTTATGCCAGAATTCAGATAAAATTCACTCTCTGCCTTTGTTTTGTAAAGTTTTATTGGAACAGTACTACTCTCATTCATTTCCATATTGTCTGCTTTCTCTCTTGAATGAAAGCAATAAACAGTTGCAACAGAGATCAAATGGCCCACAAAACCTAGTTATTTACTTTCTGACCCTTTATAGGAGACAGTCTGCTGAGCCCTGTTCTAGACAATAGCCTCAGAGGGCATATGAAGTATTGTGAAAGCTAGTCACTCTACTAGTGATTTGTCTAGTTTTTTTTTTTTATATTTTCTTGTATATAAAATGGAAATGTCTTCCTTTCATCATTTTAGGGCCAAATGAGAGTTTAAGAAGAACATCTTATAAACCAAGGAGATCTTGAATAGGTCGGAAGATGAGGCATGCTGGGTTTTACTGGTATTAAAAGGAGCTGCTAACTATGGAAAGAAGACATGCCCACTAGTATTTTTCCATTGGACACATCTGAAATAATCCTTCTATCCACAAACCTCCTCGTAGGTGCAATAGCTAGGGACCTGCACATTGAACTAGCAATCTACCAAATTATTTCCTCATTCAATGAACGTCATTCACAGCCCTATTATGCCTGGAAGGCTTTTTAATAAAACTGTCTGTAACAATTGCAAAATAAACATGTGGAACAACCTCTTAACTACTTCTTTCTGTTTTCCCACAAATTTCTATCTCTTTCCCAGAGAGGTGGCTCATGTTTCTGTCCAGGTGCATCTTCAAGAGCTCCCATAAAGAACAGCTGAGTTCAGCAATCTCTGCCCTCAATATAGCCAAGCTTCAAGGAACTGCATTTTACAAATGGTTTGACATTGAGGTACACTTGGTTTTGACTTCTTGCTCAGAACACACGTCTCTAGTCAAAGCATCAGGAATTTTTCACTCAAGTGGGAATCAGGACTAATCTTAGGCATTCTACTTTGGCCTCTCTTGCAGGTTATATCCTCTATACTAAGGTATGAGTAGCTTATCTGTCTTTTGGGCAAAAAAAAAAGGTGTTCCCACCCAAGTTGAGAGTCAATTTTAGTTCAGGAAAAATCACTTTAAATGGATTCAGAGGGAGGTCAATTTGAGAAGAAGGAAGAATTCCTTAGCTATAAGAGAGATGAACAAGTCAAATGAATGGACACAAATGGCATGGTTCTGGCCGAATGGAATGCTGGAGTGCATGCCAAGGGGGAACAATAAGCCAAGAGACTGGCTTGGAATCCAAATCACTGAATTCATGGCAGATTGGCAAAATCAAGCCCTAGTCCACTTGGGTACAATGTCTTAAGGCTGGCATATATATAAGGGGATCTTGTTAAAATACAGATTCTGATTCAATAGGTCTGAAATTCTGCATTTCTATCAAACTCCCAGGTGAGGCTAATATGGCTAGTCTATGGACCATACACTGAATAGCCAAGACATGAACAATCTAACTTGAAAATAAAAATTTATGTAGGCTCAGATATGATGTGTATTTTATATATTCATTAACAATCTTAAACATTTATAAGTGTTCATGAGAGATGGTGATCTATGGGATTTCCAGAGTAAGATTCAGGAGCAACAAAGACCTAGACCACAGGGTCTGGCTCATGCTGGAGTTATCTGATAAGAACCTGACAAGTGATGGTGGCCCCACTACCCAGGCAGAATGGCAGGTTAACCAGACTGGACTATACTTGAGACCTAATCCTGAGCACTGGAGAGCTAAACCCAGTGCAGAGGAGGGGCAAAGAACATGAACTCAGCTCCTAAGAAAGTTGATTAGGAAACTCAGCTCCATCACTTCAAGTCTTGGTTTCTTTGCTTGTGTGTTTGTTTGTTTTCTGTAAAAACTCATTTCCTAGGCTTGTTAGGAAATACTATATAAGATGATCCATGTGTTTTAGGTTCTGGTCCCTTGAAACAGACCCTGAGTTAATAATTTTTAGAAAAGTGGTTTATTACCCACTTCTCCCAGGCAAAATCAGTGAGAGAAGTGGGATATAATAAGGGAAGGAAACCAAGCAGGGATAGAGGAGGAAGCCAAGTTCCATGAGTGTAATTTGAGCACAATCCCACAAGGAAACTGAAGAGTAAATCACAAAGCCTGAGTTATCCCAAACTCCTAGTCAGGTAGCCAGATTATTTATATCCTTGCACCCATCAGTCATTAAAGGCTATTACCCAAGGGACATAGATTCCCAAGCACTTCAACCTCAGCACACACAGGAAAATCAAGTTCTGGAACACGAACAGTCAGGAACTGGTTGTGGTAAGCCAGATGTACTTCTAAACTGCACGCACAAGTAGTGCATCAGAGGGATGAAGGGTATACACAGGGTATTCTAAAGGCATCTGTTACATGTGGAAAGACTTCAGCATAGTTACTGGCAATCCTAAAGACTCCCTTCACTATATGCAGTGTATACATAGCATTATCTGCAAAGACAAAGAAGAGCAAGGAGGAGAGGAGACAGCCATGCCATGGGGCACTGGACAGTGATGCTTTCA
>PVLC010015997.1:8836-36367 GCA_004027655.1 Graphiurus murinus
GCATTCGGGAGGCTGAGACCGGAGGATCCGGGTTCGCGGCCAGCCTCAGCTACCTAGTGAGGCACTCCGCAACTTAGTGAGACTCGGTTTCAAAATAAAGAATAAAAAATAGGGCTGGGGGCGTAGCTCGGAGGTAGAATGCCCCTGAGTTCAATCCCCGGTACCGCAAAAAAAAAAAAAAAAAAAAAAAAAAAAAAAATATAACATGTTTTTTTCTAGGGTTCACAACTACCATCAAATTCTTAAAAGTACCTCATGATTCCTAAAAGCTGGAGAACCATTTCTATAGGGCTGTGGCCATAGGGAAATCAACATCATCAGATAGGTTTGACATCCAACTTTTAGTGAGGAAAAAAAATTGAAGCGTTAATATAAACTTCACATGCCTTACCTTCACTAGTTAAATGTTCTTCTCCCCCATATAATAATTTCAGAACTTAAACCAAAGTTCATTATGGTGTGTGTGTGTGTGTGTGTGTGTGTGTGTGTGTGTGTGTGTATGTGAGAGAGAGAGAGAGAGAGAGAGAGAGAGAGAGAGAGAGAGAGAGAGAGAGAGAGCATTATTTTGCCTACCCTTATGTTCTGTTTTTGGAAAAATTATTTCTTCTCTTCCTTTACTTCCAGAGTTCTTTTCAGCATGTTATTATTCCTCCGGCCTTTGCCTATCTCTATTTCACAAGCCATTGTTTCATCAGTCATTCTGCACCACATTACTTTTCCTGACAAGGCTACTTGCTGGGCATTTTCCTGCTGCCTCCACCATTCTGTTCCCTCCACCACTGCTTGCTTGAAGGAAGTGCTCTGGCTAACAGAGCGTGTAACCATGGGGACTGTCAGTGCTAACAGCATACCAAAAACACAAGTCTGGAAAAAACATTAGCTCGACCCTTTTTTAACAGAAAGCAGCTCATGTCCACAGGTAGTTGGAAATTTATAGCATGGAACTAAATTTAAATATAAAGAAAACACTCTCCCTTTGCATTTGAGAAGGCATACTTTAAATATCTTTGGAAAGAGAAAGGCAGATGGCAAGAGGGGTAAAGAATGAGACATTGTCTCTCATCCTTTAATATTTAGGCAAAATGCACCTATACTGGTTCTTAGTATGAGATGATTTTATTTTGTTACAACTCTGCTAAAAACCTTCAATCATTTGAGTAAAGTCCAAATCCTTTAGTGTGACTTCCAAGGTTCCTAATTCCCTGCACTGCCTTCCTCTTGCATCTTAACTCTTGATTCCACTCCACCCTTTACCCTGCATGTTGAATGTCTTTTGAGCTCTCTTTCAGTCACTGTTGGTCCTTTGGACATGTTGATTCTTCTCGATGATCAAAGGGATCATTTTTTTTTCCATTTTTGCCTTTCTTATTTTGTACATTCTCTCTATCTCAACACAAATGACACATCCTCACATACTAGAGTTTGAGGTTCAGGATCTGAAGACATTTTGATCTCTAAATTGGGGTCTACTATTTAGATGTTTCAGATTGGAGAGTTGGAAGAGTCATCAAAACTTATTATGAAGATGAAAGAGATGATGGCTGGTGGAGGGGAAACCTGAGCCACTGAAGGCATTTGAGCAAGGTGAGAAAGTGCCCTGGAGATCAGTACACAACAAAGGGAGGATTGTGCTTTGATTCTGGAGTGACATTACAGATTACCATGGAAGAGGTTATTCCCTGAGTTGCCAAGTCAGTGACTACTGTAGCAATGACATTAAAACAAGCTGGCTCTGATCCTCAGGCCTAACATTTCACCTCCAACAGAGCCTCAGCTATGTCTAGAGGGAACTTAACAGCTATGTAGTTAATAGCTTAATCCTATGTAGTTCCAGTGGCACAAAACAACAAAGTTATGGAGGTAAACAGACTATTGTTATCATATAATCTCAGGCACACATTAGAAAAAGTTAGGTCCACCAGGCACCATGGAGCATACCTGTAATCCCAGTACTTGGGAGGCTGAGACAGGAAGATCACAAGTTCTCAGCCAGCCTCAGCAATTTAGTGAGGCCCTCTGCAACTTATTGAGACCCTGTTTTCAAAAAAAAATGGTCTGGTGGTATAGCTTGGAGGTAAAATGCCCCGAGTTCAATCCCTAGTACCACAAAAAAAAAAAAAAGAAAGAAAGTGTTAGGTCCTTCCATAGACTGGACTGATTACAGGACCAAGACAAAGTTAGCTATAATGAATTTATTTTATTAATGATTAATTTCTGTTGATCTATCCTAATTCAGACCTCCAATTTAATTTGCCTGAGTAAGTAAATAAAGTATTTTGTGATTTTGTACCTCAAGCTTCATATTTATAGACCAGTAAATTAACTCTACTTAGAAGGATTAAACACCAAAAAAGGAAATTTTACATCTTATTAAAAATTAGAACCTCATTCCTAAAGATCTATAATAGCCAGCACCTATCAAATGATAGTTGTCAGCTATGCCAAGGACACATGACAAGAATTAATTGTCCAACTCCCAAGTATTTTGAAATACCTAGCACAACAAACTCTTGGCATTAGTTTCATCCTTAAATCATATTTTGGATGTTTAATTAAAAAGACATTTATCCACTTATTCATTTAACAAGTATATATTGAAAACAATAAGATACCGTCTCTGCTCTGATGGAGATTATGATCTATAAGCAAGATGAGAACTAAGTCATTGGTTCATTAAATACAGTGTCACTCAGTGGCAAAAGGAGAAATATCCTTAAGTTCTTTTAACCTTGTAGACTTCAAGCTAGGTTAACCTACTTTGTAATGTCACAAAGTATGTTAAACTGAAGTTAAGGCTTTTTGGTTTATTCAGGTTTCCTTGTGCAAATTCTATTGCCTTTTTTTGTTTCGTTTTGTTTTTGTGGCACTGAGGATTGAACCCAGGGCCATTCAACCTCTGAGCTACACCCCCAGCCCTATTTTATTTTTATTTTGAAACAGGGTCTTATAGGTTGATGAGAGTCTCACTACTTGCTGAGGCTGTCTTCAAACCTGTGATCCTTCTATCTCAGCCTCCCAAGTACTGGGATTACAAGCATGCACCACCACACCTGGTTTCCACTGCCTTTTTTAAAAATTCGTATTTAGTTGAAATATTTTCTCTAGGTTCCATGTGTGAGTTCTGCTTAGAACTAACTCAGCTATGAGGGATGTGTGACAGTGTCCAGACAACCATTTTCCTAATTTTTGGCTGAGATCTCCAACAATGGATGAGCTACAAAGCTCAATGTGTTAGGAAAGTAATTTCTCAATTTCTTCCTCATCTGAAACCCAAGTGGCAGTTCATTCTTACTTAAGAGAAAAGCACACTTCTATATGACTTTTATGAGATCCTCCTATCATGAGTCAACAACATAATAAGGACTCAAATCTATGCGTATCTGAAGTGCCAAGCTTTTACCATAACTTCTCTCAGGGCATCCTTCCTCTCAAAGAATATTATCTCCTATTTCCAGAACAAATAGATCAAAATAATTGACCCCAAAGCACTTTCTTGATGCAATGTACCATAGAAACACCCTATAATGAACCAAGTGAAAAGCTTAGGAGTTCTTATGTGCTAATCATTCATTGAACAGGGAGGCATTAGATTTAGAATTGGACTCAAATGCCTTTCAATAAATAATGCACTGTGTGTATCGGCACAGAGGTGGCCAAAGAAGGCTGAGAAAGTATGAAGTAAATTGGGAAGAAATGTATTGGAAACTGACTGCAATCTGGTGGAAAAAGAAAAGTAACACATATGCAACTCAAATGTGAACTGAGGAGTTTAGCTAACATTTCTGCCAAACTTCAAATCAGGGGAATGTGTCCTTGGGGCTGACGAATGGAGAAAGGAAAAAATCATTGGAGTAGGAAGGCGAATTGGAGGAATTCTGTAGGACTCTTCAGAGGCACACGGAGAAAATGGTCCCTTCAACCAATGGGAAGCCTGCCTGCCTCAAAGAGTGGGAAGTGTTCCTGGCTAGAAGCCAGAGTTGAGGTCTAGGAAAAGTTAAAGGGAAGATGAGACACAAAGGAAGACCAAAGACTGAGAGACCTGGACTTGGGAGTCCTTCAAGGCTCACAAAGAAGAAACTGGGAGAGAAAACTTCACAGTTGCAAAGACTGAGGGAAAACTGGAGAAGGGCAAGGGAAGAGAACCCCCTAGAACTCATGGAGGAGGATAACTTGTGTTGGGGCAGGGTTTTTCGGCAGGATCTTAAGTCTGTGGCTTTAATTTGACCTCTAGTTTCTGGCACTTGTACAAACTACTGAAGTGTTTCAGTTTTAGGGAAACCTTTGGTGGGACCCATACTCCATGATTTCATTTCTCTCTACTTACCTGTATGTAATACATTGTTTTCTGCAGTGAAAGGACCATTGAATTTTCAGACAGCAGAGAAAAATTACACTTTTCAACTGTAAATATAATTTTTTTAACAACTGTCAAAAATCCATTATTGAAAAATCAATTCTACACCTGATTTCTAACAACAGATTAAAGATACTCAGCAAGTGACTCTCAGAACACTGTGGATTATGTTTTCTTATTTTTAGACCAGGCAGTCTTCCAGAATCTTTACTGCATCTCCTTTTTGATTTCCCCATTCATAGGCCATATCCAGTTAGGAGTCACACTCCCAACATGACTGCACTATTTACCTTCCAGACAGAAATATTTCTTATCTCTTTAACATAAAACCTAACCCCTTTTCACAAGAGTTTTTTTAATTTCTTTTTTTTTATTATTGGTACATTGTAATCATACATCTTTGTTAGGTACAACCTGGTAAAGACATACATGCACATATCTCTCATTTAACCCTTTCCCAATTCCTGTCCCATTCCTCTGTTCCTTCCCCCTCCCTCTTTCTTTTTTTTTTTTTTTTTTTTCTTTCTTTTTTGCTGTACTGGAGTTTGAACTCAGGGACATTCTATCTCCAAGCTATACCCCCAGTCCTACTTTTTATTCTTTATTTTGAAACAGGGTCTCCCTAAGTTGCAGAGTGCCTCACTAGGTAGCTGAGGCTGGCCGAGAACCCAGGTCCTCTTGTCTCAGCCTCCCAAGTACTGGGATTACAAGTATGTGCCACCACACCTGCCTCCCTCCTTCTTAAGTTCAGTTTAGGGATTGAATTTGATATGTTTGTGAAAGTACATCATGTGCATTAGGGTACTGCCCCCCCATCCCCTTCAGTTAAGTCTTCTTCTTTGCTCATCTAAGGTTTCTCCTTCTTCGTCTAGAGTCCCTCTTACAACCTACTTTCTCCCTAGCTTCCACATATTAGAGAAAGCACACGACTTTTTGCAACTAACTAATCTCACTTAACATAATGTTTTCCAGTTCCACCCATTTCCCTGCAGATGACATTATTTTGTTCTTTTTTATAGCTGAGTAAAATTCCATTGTGTACATACTCCATAGTTTTGTAATCCATTCATCTGTTGATGGACATCTTGGCTACTTCCATAGTTTAGCCATTGTGAATTGTGTGGCTATAAACATAGATACACATGAATTGATCCAATAGTTTGGTTTCCATTCTTTTGGGTAGATACCCAGAAGTGGTATTGCTGGATCATATGGTAGTTTCATTCCCATTCGTCTGAGGATCCTCCATACTGTTTTCCAAAATGACTGCACTAATCTGCAATCCCACCAACAATGTATTAAGGTTCCCACTTCTCCACACCTTCGCCAGCATTTGTTGTTGTTTGTGTTTTTGATGATTGCCGTTCTAATTGGAGTTAGGCGAAATTTCAGGGTAGTTTTGATTTTCATCTCTCTGATTGCTAATGATGTTGAACATTTCCTCATACATTTATTGGCCATTTGTATTTCTTTTTTTGTGGTGTCCTTTTAGTTCATTTGCCCATTTTTTATTGGATTATTTGTTTTCTTAGCTGTGAGTTTCTTGAGTTCTCTGTATATTCTAGATATTAGTCCTCTATAGAAGGAGTAACTGGCAAAAATTTTCTCCCACTCTGTGAGCTCTCTGTTGAGGTTCTTGATAGTTTCCTTTGCTGCACAGAAGCTCTTCAGTTTAATGCAATTCCATGTATTGGTCTTCCTTTGAGCTGCTTGTGCTTTTGGGGTCTTGTTGAGAAAGTTTTTACCTGTACCTATGTGTTCAAGTGTTGGAGCTATGCCCTCTTCAAGTAGCTGCAAGATCTCTAGCCCAACTTCCTGGTCTTTGATCCATCTTGAATTGACTCTTGTGCAGGATGAAAAAGTGGGGTGTATTTCCATTTTCCTGTTTATGATTAACCAGTTTTGCCAACACCATTTGTTGAAGAGGCTGTCTTTTTTTCCAGTGTATGTTTTTGGCTCCTTTGTCAAAAATCAATTGACTGTAAGTGTATAGGTTTGTTCTGAGTCTTCTATTCTGCTCCATTGGTCTATGTGTCTGTTTTTGTGCCAATACCATGCTGTTTTTATCACTGTGGCTTTGTAGTAGAGTTTGAAGTCAGATATTGTGATGCTTCCTGCATGGACATCCGTGTCTTGTTCCTGTTTTTAGTGGGAACTCTTGCAGTTTTTCCCCCATTTAATATGATGTTGGCTGTGGGCCTATTGTATATTGCCTTTATGATGTTGAGGTATGCTCATTCTATTCCGAGTCTCTGCAGTGCTTTTAACATGAATGGGTCCTGGATTTTATCAAATGCCTTTTCAGCATCTATTGAAATAATCATGTGATTTTTGTCTTTGGTTCTATTTATGTGGTGAATTACATGGATTGTTTTTCGTATGTTGAACCATCCTTGCATCCCTGGGATGAACCCGACTTGGTCATGGTGTATAATTTTCTTGATGTGGTTTTGAATGCACATTGCTAGTATTTTGTTTAGCAGTTTTGCATCTAAGTTCATCAGTGATATAGGCCTATAGTTTTCTTTTCTTGAGCTGTCTTTATACAGCTTTGGTATTAATGTGATGTTGGCTTCATAGAATGTGTTTAAGAGAGTCCCATTTCTTTCTATTTTGTGGAATAGATTGAGGAGTATTGGGATTAGCTCTTCTATAAAGGTTTTATAAAATTCACTTGGAAAACCATCTGACCCTGGGATTTTGTTTGAATGTAAAGTCTTTATTGCTGCTCCTATCACTTTGATTGCTATTGGTCAATTTAAGTTTTCTATATCTTCTTGACTCAGTTTTGGAGGGTTGTGTGTGTCTAGAAATTTGTCAATTTCTTCTAGATTTTTCAGTTTGTTGGAGTATAGTTTTTAAAAGTAGTTTCTGATGATCCTTTGGATTTCCACACTGTCAGTGGTAATATCACCTTTTTCATCTCTTATTTTGGTAATTTGGGTTGATTCTTTCTTTCTTTTGGTTAGGTTAGCTAATGGTTTATCTAATCTGTTTATTTTTTTCAAGAAACCAGCTTTTGGTTTTGTTTAGTTTCTCTACTTCATTACTTTTTTTCTCTACTTCATTAATTTCTGCTCTGATTTTAATAATTTCCTGTCTTCTACTGGTTTTTTGAGTTCTTGTTTTTCAAGGGCTTTGAGGTGTGTCAGTAGGTTATTTATTTGGTGCTTTTCTGTTCTTCTGATGTGGGCACTCAGTGCTATAAATTTTTCTTTTAGTACTGCCTTCAGGGTGTCCCAGAGGTTTTGATAGGTTGTGTCTCTGTGTTTGTTGGTTTCCAGGAATTTTTTAATTTCTTCTCTTCTTCTATGACCCATTCTCCTTCAGCAGTGTGGTGTTCAATCTCCATGTGTTTACATGGTTACTCTGGGTCTTCTTAGAGTTGTTTCTAGTTTCATTCCATTGTGGTCTGAAATGATGCAGGGAATTATGTTGCATTTTTTAATTTGCCAGTGCTCGCTTTGTGGCCCAGAATGTGGTCTATTTTGGAGAAGGTTCTGTAAACAGCTGAGAAAAATGTGAATTCAGGTGTAGTTGGATGAAATATTCTGTATGTGTCTAGTAGGTCCATTCGGTTTATGGTATTCATTAGGTCTGATGCATCTTTACTGACCTTTTGTCTAGAAAATTGATCTAGTGATGTGAGAGGAGTATTGAAGTCTGTTAATATTAATGTATTGTGAGCTGTGTATGACTTTATATCACGAAGAGTTTGTTTTATGAAAGTGGCTTCACCTGTGTTTGGGGCATAAATGTTGACTATTTTTATTTTCTCTTGCTGAATTGTTCCTTTTACTAGTAAAAAATGACCTGCTCTGTCTCTTCTTCTGATAAGCTTAGCCTTGAAGTCTAATTTGTCTGATATCATAGTTGCTACTCCTGCTTGTCTGCAAGTTCCAATTCCATGGATTACCTTGCTCCAGCCCTCCACCTTTGGTTTATGGGAATCTTTGCTTGTAAGGTGTGTTTCTTGAAGGCAGCATATAGATAGATTTATAAATGAATGAGGCCATTTATATTCAGTGTGATTATTAAGAGATGATTTTTAATTCCTAACACTTTTTTTTTATTTTTTGCGGTACTGGGGATTGAACTCAGGGGCGTTCTACCTCCGAGCTATACCCCCAGCCCTATTTTTTATTCTTTATTTTGAAACTGGGTCTCACCAAGTTGTGAAGTGCCTCACTAGGTAGCTGAGGCTGGCCGCAAACCCAGATCCTCCAGTCTCAGTCTCCCAAATGCTGGGATTACAAGCGTGCACCATCATGCCCAGCTACACTTTGTGTTTTAACTTCTGTTTGAAGTAGTGTTTGTTCTTCTTTGCTTAGTTGTTTGCTACCTGGAAATTATTTTTTCTCTGGTTCTGACATTTATTTGTTAGTTCCTCTTTGTAGTTAATTTCTTTGAGTATTTTCTCTAGTGCTGGTTTGGAAGACATAAATTCTTTCAGCTTCTGTTTGTCATGGAAGGTTTTTATTTCCCCGTCAATTTTGAGAGAGAGTTTTGCTGGGTAAGAGAATCTTGGCAGCAAGTTATTTTCTTGCAGCATTTGGAATAAGCCCTACTGGCTTTCGTGACTTGGTTTGAGAGGTCTGCTTCTAATCGGTTTGCCTCCAAATGTCACTTGGCCTTTTACTTTTGTTGCCTTTAAGATTCTCTCCTTGACCTCTACATTAGTCAATTTGATTATTATGTGGTGTGGTGAACCTTTACTTTGATCTTGTCTAGGGGGAAGGGGTTTCTATGTTTCCTGTAACTGTATGTTGGCTTCTCTTTCTATTTTTGGAAAATTCTCTGATATTACTTCTTTGAGAAGATGGTTGATTTCATTAGTTTCAACTTCTATTCCTCTTCTATGCCTATTATTCTTACGTTAGCTCTTTTAAAGTTGGCCCAGATCTTGTCGATGTCCAATTCATGCTGTTGAATTTTTTTTTCTAAATTATGTACATTTTTGGATTGGTCATCTTCTAAGAGTGATATGTATTTTCGATGTGGTTAATCTACTGTTTATAGTTTGTATTGATGCCTTCACTTCAATTATTGCATCTTTCATGTACTTCACTTTTTTCAAGGTTTCTCTTTGATTCCTGTTCAGGGTGTCAGATTCTTTATTTCTTTATTTGTTCCTTTATTTCTTTCCAACTCTCCTTGCATTCTTTTCATAAATCTTTTATCATTTCTACTAAAGACCTGAATTCACAAGAGTTTTAAAAGAAGATTATTTGCATTTTCTTTTTTTTTTTTTTTTTTCGGTACTGGGGGTTGAACTCAGAGGCATTCTACCTCCGAGCTATACCCCCAGCCCTATTTTTTATTCTTTATTTTGAAACCGAGTCTCACTAAGTTGCGGAGTGCCTCACTAGGTAGCTGAGGCTGGCCGCGAACCCGGATCCTCCGGTCTTAGCCTCCCGAATGCTGGGATTACAAGCGTGCGCCACCACGCCCGGCTGATTATTTGCATTTTCAAATGATTAATGATATTTAACATCTTTTGTGGGTTATATGCTAATCATACTTCTACAAACAAATTATAAAACGCCTAAATGTAAATATAACAACAAGAAAAATGCAAAAAAATCCCTGAAACTATCAAATTTTGGTTAAAATATGGAGCCCTTGAGACTTTTGAACATTACTTGTGTAGATGCTTGGCAGTACGGCAACTCTAGAAAATAATTTTGTAGTTTCTTATGAAGTTACACCTATATCTACCAGATGACCAAACAATCATATTCCTAAATATTTATCCTAGAGAAATTGAGACTTGCATTTACATAAAAGCCTATACAGAAATTTTTAAGCAGTTCATTCACAACAAACCTAAACTAAAAACAACCCAAACCTTCTTTGACAGGTGAATGGCTAAACAAACTATAGCAAATTTATACAATAGACTATTACTCAGCATTAAACAAAAACTATCAATACATGTAAAAACATGGATGGATTACAAATACATTTTGGTAAATGAAATAAGCTAGTCTAAAAGGGCTACACACTACATCATTGATTTATAGAACATTTTATAAAAGGAAAAACTATAATACAAGGAAAGAGATCAGTGATTGTGGGAGCTGGGAGTGGATTACTGATGAGGGGTAGGTATGACTACAAAAAGCAGCACAAAGGAATTTGGGGGATTATGAAAACTTCTTATCTGGATTGTGATTATGGTTACCTGAATCTAGTCATATGTTAAAGCTCATAGAACTCTATATCCCTCAAAAATAGGTGAATTATAATATATGCAAATAATTAATATATATTAAATGTTGAAGGAGTTTGCCTTTACCAAGTAAGTAGAAGTATAGCCCCATTAGCTCCTTAGTTGCTGATATTCACACCTTATCTACATTTAAACATTATTTCTTGAATGCCTTGAAAGGGCAGGATGTGCAAAAAATGAAAAATATTTTAATATATTATTGCAGCACATCAAAGAAGACTTAAATAAATAGACTATGAATGGGAAAACTCATTATCATAACATTTCCCTGTAAATTTATGCAATCCATTAAATTCTGATCATAACCCCAACAGGTGTTGTCTTTTTTGTGGAAATTTATAAGAAGATTGTAAAATTTATATGAGCAATAAGAAGCCAAAAATAGATGAAATAATTTTGAATAAAAAAAGGGAGGGGGTGTGATATGTCACACAGATCCGTCTTTAAACTTGTTGCCCCAAATAGTGGTGCTGACAACAGACATTCCTTGGTTGTCAGTTGCTTTTTAATATTGCCTCAATTGAATTAAATTTTTATCCCAAGGCCATACCCTTTCCAGGGCTGCTAACTGACCAATGCTTGGGGCAGTGCTGAAAAGCTATCCCAGCTTCAGAGCTCCCTGTGAGGTTGACTGAGACCTTCATTGAGACTGCATCACACCTCCTTATGCCCAATTCATCTTCCTTCCTTTATCTTCCCCAGGTTTTGATCCCAAGAAGAATCCCTAATGAATCTCCTACATTCTAATTTCTATCTCAGGGCTTTTCTCCCCCAGAAACCTAACCTGTAGTTAAAGACTTTCCCTGACAGGTATCAAGACCTATTATAAAACTGTAGTATTTAGGATAGTGTGTTATTGACTTTGGGATAAATTAATAGGTACACAAAATGGGAAAAGAGTGTAGAAACAGAACTTAGAATGTGAGAGGTAACATTATACTGAATTGGAAAAGAATAATCTATTTAGTATCAGTTGCTGGAACAACTATCTATTTATATAGAAAAGAAGTTATATTTACTGACCCCCCCCAAAAAAATTCTGTATGGATCAAACACCTAATTTTAAAAGTGATAAAAATATTAACAAAATATAAAATAGTATCTTTGTAATAAGGCAGGAAAATATTCTTTAATAATATGCACAGGTTAAGACCATAAAGAAGAGATTGATAAATTTGATAACTTTTTAGTATGTTAATAAACAAGTCTCAAATGAGAATATTGATAACCATCTTTTTGTGTCTTCTTTAATTTCTTTATTCAGTGTTCTATAATTTTCATTGCAGAGGTCATTCACCTCTTTAGTTAGATTTATTCCTAGATTTTTTTAAGGCTATTATAAATTGAATTGTTTTTCTGATTTCTTTTACAGTGGATTCATTATTGGTGTGTAGAAAAGCTATTGATTTTTGTGTGTTGATTTTGTATCCTATTTATCAGCTCTAGAAGTCTTCCAATATAGCTTTTTGGATCTTCTAAATATAGAATCATATCATCTGCAAGCAGTGGTAATTTGGCTTCTTCCTTTCCTATTTGTATCCCTTTTATTTCCTTAACTGCTCTAAAATTTATTTGCTTAACTGCTCTAAAATCTCAAGTACTAGATAGAAAAGGAATGGTGAGAGTAGACATCTTTGTCTTGTTCCTGATTTTAGAGGAAAATTTTTTCCCATTCAGTATGTTGTTGGCTTTGAATTTATCATATAGAGGCTTTGGTAAATTCCTTCTATCTTTGATTTCTTATGAACAGGTGCTGAATTTCATCAGAGAATTTTTCCACATATATGGAGATGGCCATGTGACTTTTGTCTTTAATTCTATTTGTATGATGAATTACATATATTGATTTATATATGTTGAATCAAACTTGCATATATGTAATGACACAAACTTGATTGTGATGTTGCTAAATATGATTTGCTAATATTTTCTTAAGAATTTTTGCATCTATATCCATCAGGGATTTGTATTTGTAGTTTTCTTTCCTTGACATGTCCTTATGTGTTTAATATTCAAGATGATACTGACTTCATAGAATGAATTTGGAAGTGCCCCTAATGATCCTCTGAATTTCATTGATGTTTATGGTGATAGCTCCTTTTTCATCTTTAATTTTATTAATTTGGGTCTTCCTTATCTTCCTTTTTGTTAGTTTGGCTAAAAGTTTGTCAATCATGTTTATCTTTTCAAAGAACCAATTCTTTGTTACATTGATCCATTTTGTTGTTTTTTCTTCTCTGTTTCATTAATTTTGCCTCTGATATTAATTATATCCTTCCTTTAATGTTTTTTAAATTGGTTTGTTTTTTACTTTTCTAGGGCCTTGAGATGCACCATTAGTTTATTTGAGATTTTTCTGATTTTTTAATGTACTTACTCTGAGATATTAATTTTCCTCTTAGGATCACCTTCATAATATCCCAGAGATTCTGGTATTATTGTATCTCTATTATTGTTTGATTCTAAGAATTTTTAAATTTATCCCCTAATTTTTTCTATGGCCCATATATCATTCAAAGGTATATTTTACAATCTCCATGTATTTATGTAGTTTCTTTAGTTTCTCTTGCAATTAATTTCTAAATTCATTTCATCCTGATATTAAAATAAAATTAATTATATTGACATTTTTTATTCATTAGGACTTGCTTGTTGGCCTAAAATATGGTCTATTTTGAAGAAAATTCTATAAACAACTGAGAATAAAGTATATTCAGCTGTTCTTGAGTGAAATATTATTCTGTATATAACTGTTAAATCCATTTGATTTATAATATATTTTAGTTCTGAAATGTCTTTGCTGATTTTATGTGTGTATGACCCATTCATTTGTGAGACATGTTAAAATCACCCAGAATTAGAATCTGTCTGAGCCTTTACATTCAATAGTGTAAGCCTTTACATTCAGTGTTTTGTGTGTGTGTGTGTGTGTGTGTGTGTGTGTGTGTGTGTGTGTGAAAGAGAGAGAGAGAGAGAGAGAGGGAGAGAGAGAGAGAGAGAGAGACTGAGAGACTGAGAGACTGAGACTGACTAGGTGCACCAACATCATTTAGGGCATATATACACATATTATTGTTATGCCTTTCTGTTTAATTTCTCCCTTTATGAGTACGAAATGACCTTCTTTGTCTCTTCTGATTAATTTTGGCTTAAAGTCTGATTTGTTGGATATGAGAGTAGTCTCTTGTTTTCTACATTCTGTCCCTTATTTTGTTCTTTCTTTTTAGTTCCTTGTATCAAAAACATCTCTAGAAAATAATCTATTGAGACTTAGCAGCATAGGCAATGGGTTCCTTCTCTCTTCAAGAACCTATTTTTCAGTATAATCATTCATCAGGAAATAAAAGACTATATCTACTAACTGAACTACAAATTTGAAGTACTGGGATAAGGGGTTCTGAAGTATCAGAGACTTCCAATAACTTAAATCCTTTTATGTGGATATTCCTCCTCCCTGACTTTGTATGAAGCTGAATAGACAAAATATTGAAAATGACAAATCTGTTTGCTTTACCAATAGGATTTATTTTCTAATTCAGCTAAAAATATTTTTAGGCAAAATTTTCTATTCATACTTGAACTCAGTCTGGCAGCAAGAGAACAGGCTAAAAGACATCTAATCTTCTTTCCAGACTATCTCTGTCATCTTGTGTCACACAAAAATATTTGACCCTCTAAGACTATGGAAACATTCTGGAATGACTGTGCTCAGTTAGGGACCTGGTCCCTGTCCTTGTGTTTACTGAAAGCCTCAGTTCCTATATATATAAAATTAAGAAAAAATACTATATCCTCAATGGCAAATGGGATTTTTCTTTATTTTCCTACTTACAGTGTATAGTAGTGGCAGTCCAGAGTATTGATCTAAGCCTGAGATGAATCTTTCTTCAATAAAGGAATATTTGTTGATAAATTAGCTATAAACACAGGACACAAGAATGAAAGCCCTCATGCTTGATGTATGTCACCTTTGGACTAGGCAATTTCTAAGATCTTTCCAGCTTTGACATCACATCAGTCTATAATCAATTCTCTACTTGCTCAAGATGTGAAGTATCTGCCCTCCAAGTAGGTCAGACATCTGCAGTAACTGACTAGATTTCTGTTTTCATGTAGTGAATGTATTACTCTCTAGTCCTTTCCAAAAGAATTTGAGGTACCATATGTTACTTTTCTAAAGTTTGGGGAAAAAAGGAATTCACAAAAGGAAAGGGGAAAGAAAGTGAAATATAAAAGAGAGAAAGGAAGAGGAAGTATAAAAGCCAACTATAAAATTTCAGGTTTTATTTTAATCTAATTTTATCTTCTAGTACTCTATTCTTCTCTTATTTAATGTCAATAGACCATGGTAAAAGAAAAAAAATGAGCTACATTGACCTGGTAATATGTGAAATCTTGGACATTTAATATTTTTTCTTATGAAAATATCTGGTAGAAGCCTGAGATTTGTTGAGGGTGATGTTTTTTTTTTTCTGTCTATTAAGTCAAAACTTCTGAAGAACAATGGAAATGGTTGTTTTATTTAAAATTCACCAACAGCAATGATCACTTGCATCATACACAGAAGATGTGACTTGGGGCTCACGTGAAAGCATTCAAATTCTTATTGCCATCCACAGTTCCCTTAGATGCAAGTTACCTGAAGCATAGCAAATAGACCAGCATGGGAAAGTGAGGCAAGAGAAATAGTCACATATTGTAAAACTACAGTTTTATAACTAGAATGATATTTTTGCTCTTATATTTTGCATTGAGAAATGTAAAAATAATGATACTGGAAAGAAACTTACTTGCATGCCTGTAAATAATATTTCTTAAAGATATTTTTGAGTCTCTATGCAAGATAGATTTTATAAGCATATACCATAATAACATTTTTTTTCATTTATACATTCAAACTTTTGTTCTTTCAGACTCATTAGGGTTATTTCTCTCCCTAAAATGCTGTTAAGATTTCCCCCCCAGAGACTTCTATACTTTTAACACTCTCTTCTTCAAAGCAAAAAGAAAATTTATGATTCTGGCTAAGAAGAACTATCAGGAATTTAATATATCATCTTTCCTGAAACAACTATAAAGTAAAAAAAAGTAAATAAAGAAATTATTTTTAAGAAACTGGATATCAGGCAGTGAAGAATAGTGATCCCTAAAAAATGGTAAACAAATGCAGGGAGCCCTGTGATTGCCAAAACTCATTGCCTTGATTAAGTTTCCAAGCCAGGGCTCAGTGAGGGAAAATGCAAGCAGAACCCAGAGAAATCCTTCAATTGAGGAGATGAGAGACTGTGTTTGCAGGCAGAGAACTAGTGAAGACAGAGCTACAAAGAGAATACTCTGGAGATAAAACCTAGATATAAAGATATTGATGGAATTAATTGTAGACTAAATATTGCAAAAGTTTAGTGAGCTTGGAGACAAAGCCATAGATACTATTCAAAATTAAACAAAAAAAAGAAGAAACAAAAACATAGAAAGGAACCATTAATCAGTGAGTCAACTTCAAATGACTTATTATATGTGTAGTTGGAGTTCTCAAAGGAAGGGTAAGAACCTGAAAAAGTAGTTGAAATAATGGAAAAAATTTTTTCAAAATTTATGAAAACCTTAAACTTTTAAGAAACTCAAAACCCCTAGGAAAAAGATATGTAAAGAATACCACACCAAAGTATCTAATAAATAACTTGTCCAAAATCAATAATAATGAGAAAATTTTATAAGCAGCCAGATAAAGGTATTGCAATATATGCAAAGAACAAAAATAAAGATAGCAAATTTCTTATCTAAACAATGCAAGTGAAAACAGAGTGAAGCAACATTTTTAAAGTACTCAAAAGAGAAAAAACTAGAATTTTCAATCTAGAATTCTATATCTAATGAAAATATCTTTTAAAAATGCCATATAAAAAGCCGGGCGTGGTGGCGCACGCTTGTAATCCCAGCATTCGGGAGGCTGAGACCGGAGGATCTGGGTTCGCGGCCAGCCTCAGCTGCTTAGTGAGGCACTCTGCAACTTAGTGAGACTCGGTTTCAAAATAATGAATAAAAAATAGGGCTGGGGGTATAGCTCGGAGGTAAAATGCCCCTGAGTTCCATCCCCAGTACTGCAAAAAAAAAAAAAAAAAAAAAAAAAAAATGCCATATAAAGGCTTTTTCTAACACAAAAAGGTGAAAAGAATTTAACACTGGTAGTCTTGCATTACAAGGAATGTTACAGAAATTTTTCAGGCAAAAGGAAAATGATACCAGCTGAAAATCTGTATCTGCACAGGGGCAATAAAGATTTTTTTTATTATTCAAATATCTCCAAAATAGAATTTCTTGCATGTGCAAAAACTAATAAAAATGAAGCTTGGAATTATAAGATATGTAGAAGTAAAATGTGTGACAATTACAGCACAAAGACCAGGAAGAGAAAAATGCAAGTAAAGTGTGATAAAGTCCTTATACTATACTTGAAATGGCAAAGTACCATTTTAAGGTAGCGTATCATGAGTTAAAGATGTCTACTACAAACCCTAAATTATTCCCTAAAGTAATAAAGCAAAGAATTACAATCAATGAGCTACAAAATCAGATAAAATAGAATCATAAAAAATACTTAGTTTATCCAAAAGAAGGCAGAAAAAGTTAATGGGGGAACAAAAAGTATATAGAACAATGAGAAAACAAATAGGAGGTTGAATTAAGTCTTGCTATATTAATAACATTGATGTGAAAATGGTCTAAACATCCCTAATTAAAAAGCAGAGGTTATAATTTTGAATGAAAAATTAAGGCCCAAATATGTGAGGCCTCCCAAAGACCCACTTCAAATATAAAAGCACATATAAGTTACAAATAAAAGTATGGAAAAAGATATGCCATGTTAACCTGAACAAAAGCAAGCTAGAATGACTATGTTAATATCAGACTAAGTAGATTTTAAAGCAAAGGATATTATCAGGGATAAAGATGTTAGATAAATGGGCAACATGTTGCTGGCATTTTCAAAATGGGGCAACCTCCTTGGAAAACAGTTTGGAAGTTCTTCATAAAGCTAAATATACACCTGCCATATGACCCAGCCATTCCACCACCTTAGTATTTGTCCAAGAGAAATACAAGCACATGTCCACAGGAAAAAAAATACATAGAAAGCTTCATAATAACTGTATTTGTAATGGTCCCAAAACAAAATAAACCCTAATGTACATTAATAGGTGAATAAACAAATTATTATATTCAAATAATAGAATACTATTTAGCAATAAAAGGAATGAACTTATGCATGCAATAACATGGATGAATCTGAAAATACTTGTTCAGTTTGAAATAAAATAGAAAAAAATACGTTCTATATCATTCTATTTATGTAAAATTCTAGGAAATACAAACCAATTTATAGTGACAAAAAGCAGACAAATGGTTGCTTGGAAACAAGTGGGTGGTAGGCAGAAAGGGTGTTGTAGGCAGGAGAGAGAGGAAGGGAGGAATGACTGAAAGGCACAAGGAACCTTTTGGGAGTAATGTACATGTTCATTACTTTTATTAAGGCAGTGGATTCACAGGTCATATTGAACATGCAGACATCTGTCATATCAAAACCTACAAAATCAAACATGTTAAATGCATACGGTTTATTGTATGCCAATTTAAAAACTCACTAATTCTGCCTCAGAGGAAGTGAAATAAAACAATATGCACAGAAAATATTACCTCGGGGCGATTAGGATACAAATATTTTACCATTTTTCTCTTCATGTTGCACCTTATGCATCAGCATTTTATTTTATCAGCAAAACAACTAAGTTGATAGCTATCTCAGAAACAGGCAGCTGCTAACTAGGGACCTTGATTGCACTCATATTAACTGAATATATTATCAAAAACATAATGACTACCCTGTTGGCTTTGAAAATCTGCCTGTGCAATTGTAATCTTTCATCAATGTAAACAAATGTATGATAACCTCACTCAAAATCTCCTAAGCCTCCAAAGGAAAATTCAGACTTTCCTTGTAGTGTGATTGTAAATGTAATAACAGACTCAAAGTTTTAAAGGACTTCAGAAATATCTATCTCAATGCTCTCTTTAATCAAGAAAGAAGTCGAGGGTCAGAGAAAATAAGTGACCAGCTTGAAGTCACACAACTAAATGGGATTAAAAGAACTCAAGTCCTCCTGAGTCCCTGAGTAAGCATTTAGTAGTTGAAAATTCAGAGGACTTCAATATAAAACCCATTCAGTAAATGTTTGTTAAACTCCGAATGACTATCCCAGATTGAACTCTTATGCCTTCCTATTTTAAAATGCACTGAATGATTACCAAAGAAAAAGCACTATAGTGCCAAAATCCATACCCCCTACCTTTCTGCATTAACAAGCTTCTGTTTTTTGAAAGGGACACAGTAGGAAGAGCATCAACTGCCCTCATCTCTTCTTGTCCTGTCATTTCTGTTCTATTTAGGGCATGTCCCATTTATTTGGGTTTATGAAAAAAACTGAACCAGTAAAGCCTCTTCCTTTCTTATCTCTCTTTTAACTATGTTTCCTTAATTTTGTGTTGAATTTTTGTCTCTTTGTCTTTCCACTAAATTGCTGGCAATAACCTTTCCACGGCTTCCAGGAACATTCATTCAGTCTTCTGAAAGGCTACCCAAGGCATAAACTATGCATAGGGGAGAAAGAGGGAAGGGGAGGAGAAAGGGAGGGGGAAGGGAGAAAAGAGAGAGGAAAGGAGAAACACTAGCACATAACCATCAATCCATCAGAATGAGTGAGAGGAAAATTTGCATGTATTAGTTAAATAAATGTCAATTGGTAAGATATCACAGTAAATGGACACAGAACATTTGTGGGCCTTGTAATAAATGCATACACATAGAGTATTTCTCAGCTCCTTTTCTTCTTGTTCTGCTATTGTTTTGCCTGATTTCCCCATAAATATAATCTCTCATCCAAATACAAACTAGGCCCAACCCTGCTCAGCTTCCAAAATCAGGTACATTCAGGATGATATGGCTATAGACCCATAAACATAATCTAAAGAGAAAATGCTAGTTCTTTGTGACCCAAATCAAATCTAAAATTTAATCATCAGACATTTTTTCATATAGAGTTTTCAGAAATTTTAACTGAATCCATAGGACTGAAAATAGTGATAAAGCAAGACTGAGCTTCAAGGGGGGTTAATCACAAGATAACACCAAGCATTCTGCAGAATAACTGGAACATAATTTGCAATTATGTTGTAGCAGTGGTTATCAAATTTTTGGGTACATAAGAATCACAGGGTATTCTGTGGCACTTCTTTCAGAAATTCTGATTTAATAGGTCTTGGGTGGAAGCCCATAATTTCCACATTTAACAAGTTTCATTTGTGATATTGCTGCACATGGATTCATGCTAATAAAAATTGGTTAGAGTCTCTCCTTTTCTTGTTGCTAGCAAAACTGTAAAATTCCAGTTCTGCTACTTACTAGCTAGAAGTCCTTTAAAAAGTCAGATGACTTTTCTATATTGTATATATTTAAATTGAGAGTAATAATGCCAGATTTTGTATGAATTAATGAAATAATGTATGTAAAATACCTGATACATAGTAGATTCCTAACTAAGGTTAGTTCTTTTCCCCAAACATACCACATTTCTTCTTAATCTAATGCTAACTAGAATGTTTTTCTCCCTTAATTATTAATCTGAGCTTAAACAATTCCACATATTTTAGGTTCTAAAAAATCACATACCTTAACTCAAATGACCTGTTACCAGTTCCAGAAATATTTTTGCTATATTTGAATGACTGAGGTGTGACAGAACATGGATATATGCATATAATTAGCCATGATACAAGAGCCAGCAGATGTAAAAATTTGAAATGTATTCAAGTACAAAAATATATGATTACAAATCCATACTTACCACCCTGCTTGGATCCTGATTTGAAAGCTAAGAAAATCTGCTTTAAGAATGAAATAGAAGGCACAAAGCATTTCTGCTCACACAGACAAAGGTTCAGGGTAAATCCTTGTCCATTTTTTAGATATATATTCCAACTCCTCAGCCTCTTGTTTTCATGTTCATTCAAAGACCTTAGACCTTGCAAGACACTCTGACAAAGGTAGAATTTAAACACAAGCTCAACACATACCTAGGCAGCCCAGAAGAACATTTTTCAAAATGAGAATTATGTTTGGACCAATAATCAGTAATGGTAGAGAGAAAGAAGCTCAGCATCTCAAATGAACACACAGAATTCAACCCTCTAAAGTCTGTGAGAGTCTCTCTGCTTATTTATCAGGGCTCAAAGCCAAAAGAGACTAAAAACAAAGTTTGACCTGCATTGTAATCACACATTATAATGAAGTTCAGAGTGACAGGGACATACAGGCACACAGCACTTGATGAGTTTCTTCCCAGATTCCATCCCACATCCTTCCCTTCCTGTACATGATAATGATACTGGTATTGATAATTCTGTATATGTACATAGCATCATTTGAATATAAACTCGTATTTTATATATTTAATTCTTATATTTATCCAAACCATACAGTTATAGAATTTTTAAAGTCATAGAGTGCTAAATAACATATTAAAACAAAAGAGTTGCTCTCTTATCTCCATCAATATTTACCCCACTTTCCAAAGGCAGCTATTTTCAAATATCTGTTCCTTTTAGTATTTATCTCCATGCTTCTAAGTCACTGTAGGTTTAACTTTATCTAACTATGTAAATATGAGTCACTGCTGGGAGAAGTCACATACTATAATTTTATTTCCTTTCCTGAACATATGTTTTTCCTAGAGTTACGTTTTACATCTTTTTAAAGAATTCACTTGGTTTTGCTCTGCATTTACTCTTAAGTCTTGCTATATCCTCTAGCAGCCAACGTTTCAGTAGAATCATCCACAAATATAATTTGTCAGGCAATTCTCATTTCCATTTCTCCCAGAGACCTTCCTCTTAGACTCTACTTGGGCCTTCTATTTCAATTTGAACTGATTAAAAGCACACTGATCCTAGATCTGGGACGCAGTGTTTCCATTTCTCTTTTATGTGTTCCTTTTAATGGAAGCCTGTTCATTATTATGACTAGATTTTAAGATGGATTCCAAAGAATCCCTTAAAAAAACAATTACTCCATTTATATTTTAGAAATACCCCAAAGCAGAAAGTTAAACCAATTTGCACATTATGCTTAATGGTGGTAACTGATATATTCTCACAAATGGAAAAATCTAAACAATCTGATAGAGCAACCTAAAACTGGTGACAAGCTCTACAGATGAGAAAGCCCAAATCAGTAATGTTATCAATGGAGAAGACATAAAATGTTGATTTTCCCCTCAAGTTCCATAGAGTTTTTCTGACAGCTGATTGCCTTCTGATTTTGGCAATTCACTACAATTGAATGCTATTTATAGCAACAAGGAAAAATCAATTCAGTGGCCATTAAAAAAAGAGAAATGAGCTATAGATTCTGTGTAAAAGTTTATCAAGCATTTTCTGTAAGGTTTAGTTACTGCTTTTTTGTTCTGAAACAGCAGCGCTGAAGCACCAAAAAAAGTCAGTAATTGGGGTCAATGTTCATTCACCCACCCACACCCTAAAGATTTTCAAGCCAACCAGCATATGGCATTCAGTGTCCTCTGTAAAAATAAAACTTTGGCTTCAAATAAACATGTGATGCCTCTAACTTTTCTATTAGGTAAGTTTCTTTTGACTAAAGTATTACAAAAGTGTGATCCTCAGAATAAAAGTCTAAATACCTCAAGCATGTATATCCAAAGTTTTTTTTGTTGTTGTTTTGTTTTGTTTTTTTCAAAGACAGAGGTTTATTTAGGAAAGTAGGGGAAACACATTAGAGGGAGAACACAAACCATCTCAAGAGGAAGAGAGTATTTTAGGGACCTCACAGTTCTTCTTTTATAGAAGACCCTATGAGGAGGCAGGTAGGGGCACACAGCAGGGGTCAAGGTCTGGACTTCCTCAGAATCCTCAGATTCCTGGCATGATGGTTGGTGGCTGAGTGGCACCTGAGCTTGACCTTCCTTATGTATCCTTTGTTTACTAAGCATCTCAGGAATCCCAGATGGGGAGTGTTAGGCCTACTGAAGATTTTTGCCTAAGAAAGAAGCAGGTCCTGAAGGGTGAAGATAAAGATTATGAATTTTTTTAGATTTTAAAACTATAATTCCTTTTTCCTTTCCAGTTTTTCTCCTTTTTTACCTATTTTTTTTTTATCCTAACTCATTTACCACCTCTGAAGCTTGGGTCCCTTAATCTTAAGGTTGATGAAGGACAAAAGTCCATCTTCTGTAGCTTCTTCAATGCATTTAAGGGATGAAGACCCTACCTAGCCAGAGATCAGAAGTCTTCTCTTATCTGACCTAAAAGAGACAGACAGAAATTGGCCTCAGTTACTGAACTGGGTTCTTTATAGTCAGGTCAGAAGCTAACATCATAAATATATTTTTACCTTGGACCAAATGATTAGTATTTTAAAATGGAAGCCAGGTAGCCAACCTATTTGGTTATATATCACATTGTGAAAAGTCCTCAAGACACAAAATCTACAACACAGGTTACAATTCAGCATATTGGCTGCTACAGCCCTATTTATTAGTACTAATAATTATTTACTGTAAATATTACATGCTACTGCTATCTATTGTTTTTACATATTTGGCAGACAATCTAAAAACCAAGTGTCTTTTTTTTTAGGATTGAAGTTATTGTATCCTTTCCCCCACTTTTTAGGAGACCACATTAACTAAGTATCTTTAAAGATACTTAGTTTAGCAAATTCACATAATCAAAAGGAAAAAAGTTCCACAAGAGTAGAAAGAAACAAGGTTCCTGGTTTATAGTACATAGGGGAACTCAACAGGTTTTAGTTTTCAATCTTGAGCAGAACTCAGATCCTCCAGTACCTTACAGGAATAGGGATTTTTTTTCTTTTATGGCATCTAGTGGTCCTGGACTTGCAAAACCTCAAGAGGAACAAGTTTAGTTTTATAGCATTTTTATAAAGACTTAGAAATTGTGGGCATCGGTACTATATTATATTTCTTCTGTGAACCTAAAAGCAGAAGTATCATTATAAAATATAATGCAGAATACACGGGAAGCCAAAGTCAGAAGATGTCTATTTAAATTATATGGATGGTCCTTTAGATGGCTCCATTAGTATAACTCTTCTTAAATTCAAGAATGGCACACTTGTTTTTGGCTATACTTTTCTTCTGGATGTTCAAGACCAAGTAGTTAGCCCAATGTTGGGCAAACATAAATTTTTATAAAACTTTTGCTGTTAAGGTCAGTCAAGGCTCCTTAGGGTTACTGTTAGGGGATTTATGAGGCTTTTCCTCTATGAGTTGTGCCATCTTCCAGGATGGATCATTGTCTTGCTGACAATGTTCTTTGGTGGGGCATCCCGGATTTGTGCATAACATTTTGGTGCATTGACTGGGAAGCTATGTCACCCAAAGACCTTCACTCACCTCCAGGGTAGAAGGAGTTTATCTTGTAGCATGGCTGCAGGGAGGCTCGGCTTGCATAGCCAACCTACCATTTGGATTTGGTGGCTGCAGGGAGACTCGGCTTGCATAGCTGACCTCCCATTTGGAGTTGGCGGCCAAGGGCGCTGCAGGGTGACTCGGCTTGGGTAGCCGACCTTCCATTTAGATTTGGTGGCCGCAGGGAGGCTCAGCTTGCATAGCCGACCTCCCAACCTCCCATTTGGAGTTTGCAGCCGAGGGCGCCACAGGGGTTTTCGGCTGACCTCCCATTTGGCAGCTGTCTTGTATTTGAGGGCCCGAATTGAGGACTAGCAGAAGACCTAGGCAGACGTGCTGGAGGGTTGCTGGTTGGGAGTTGAGGGAGATGTCCCCACCGACCCAGTGGCATGGTGTGCACAGTGTGGTAGATCTCTCATAGGAAATTTAAAAAGGAAATGCGCAGCGTAAAAGGCCTATCTTTCTGTTCAGGGTTTGTCCTCCCCTGTCTACGTGGTGTTGTTAACTTTCAGTTTCAGCTTTGGACCTGCAGCTGTTCTCTACTTCTCCATAATGGGACAGACTTCTTCAACTCCCTTGTCTATAATGATTGACCACTTTTCTGTTTTCAGAACTCAGACATGTAATCTTTCACTGGAGGTGAAAAAGGTACATTAATCACTATTTGCTCTGCAGAATGGCCGTCTTTCAATCTTGGCTTAATGAGACCCTCCACATTGCACCAGGCCAGGAGGAGCAGTTGGGAGCTGGGGACGAGGCCTGCTCAAATCGGCAGCATAAGTTTTACTTTTTGCAGTGGCTTATGGGCCGCCACAGACATCCATTTGGTCCAGAAACCTTGAGACGAGAACAAGTGAGTGAAACTCATGCTGGGGTTAGGGAAGCCAGCTGCCAGCAATGGATGTAGATTCAGCAGATTTGGGCTCTCTCTCTCCCTCATCTTTTCTCCTCCTTCCTTTCACTCTCCTTCCCTCAGGCTGACATCAGTCAGTCTCCTTTTTAAATGAGTGCTCAAAGTCACAAAAAGAGGAGCATTCAGACCCAATGCATTTTAGTGGCCGGTCTAAATTGTCTTTCATCTCATTGCTCTAGCTAAGATGGCCGACCAGGTGGGTACTGGCTGACATATGGTAGCGGTGGGGAGGCACTCTTTGGATTTTTGCTTTAACTAAAGCAGGTTGATTGTTCCCCTCCTATGCTTGTAATTAACATTTTTAAAAAATAAGTAAATGACAAAAGTTTAAAAATAAAATGGCTTTTGTTACCTTTCCTGGCCCTAATGTAAATTAGAAAATGGAGGCTTGTTCTGTGAGGAGGCTTCCATGTTTGTGTCCTCTATTCTATAATCTACTACAGGCATCTGTGATAGGTTGTATTTTTAACTTTGGGAACTATACATCTGGTTGGTTATTTACCTATAAAAATTCAATGCCTGGCAAACTAAAGCTATGAGATATGTTTGTATCCATAAGTGTATTGTCTATCGTTCATGTGGTACCAAAATTAGCTTATAAGAGTTCTCATCAAGTTAAAAAATGGATCCAAACTGTCAAGAACCTCAACAGAGAGCCTATAGAGTGAGAGAAGATTTTTGCCAGCTACTCTTCGGATAGAGGTCTAATATCTAGGATATACAAAGAACTCAAGAAAATCACAGCTAAGAAAACAAATAACCCAATCAAAAAATGGGAAAATGATCTAAATAGACACTTCACAAAAGAAGAAATACAAATGGCCAATAAATGTATGAGGAAATGTTCAACATCATTAGCAATCAGAGAGATGAAAATCAAAACTACCTTGAGATTTCACCTAACTCCAATCAGAATGGCAACTATCAAGAACACAAACAACAATAAATGCTGGCGAGGGTGTGGAGAAGTGGGAACCCTAATACATTGTTGGTGGGATTGCAAACTAGTGCAATCACTTTGGAAAACAGTATGGAGGATGCTCAGATGAATGGGAATGAACCTACCATATGATCTAGCAATATCACTTCTGGGTATCTACCCAAAAGAATGGAAATCAAACTATCAGACCGATGCATGTGTATCTATGTTTATAGCTGCACAATTCACAATAGCCAAACTATGGAAGCAGCCAAGATGTCCATTGACAGATGAATGGATTGCAAAACTATGGGACATGTACACAATGGAATTTTACTCAGCCATAAAGAAGAACAAAATCATGTTATTTGCAGGGAAATGGATTGAACTGGAAAACATTATGTTAAGTGAGATTAGCCAGTCACAAAAAGTAAAGAAGCATATGTTCTCCCTAATATGCAGATGCTAGGGAGAAGATGGGGCATAAGAGGGTCTCCAGATGAAAAAGGAGAGACCCCCGATAAGCAAAGAAGTTGATTTAATCGAAGGGGATAGAAGGGGGGGACACCCTAATGCACACGATCATGTTTGGCTCTCCACCCCATTCTGCCGTGAAAGCTGATTCTAAATTCCTTACAGGGGCCCACAGGATGTAGAACCCAGAGATTGGGTCTGGGTCAAGCGGCATCACCATAAGACATTTGAGGCTAGATGGAAAGGGCCTTACGTGGTTGTCCTTGTTACCCCAACTACCGTAAAGGTGGATGGCATAGGACTCTGAGTACCTCACTCCTAGATCCAGAAGGCCAGTGAGAAGGACATTAAGAGAGTCTAAAAGGAGTGGACAGTGACAGCCAACCCTGACAACCCCTTAAAGCTCACACTGACGGTTCAGAGGTCATGCCGCACTTCATCAACATTGTCTTTGTGGGCCTTGGTATTAGGGCTATTGATTATTCTCATACTCATACTCACATTTGGGCCTTGCATACTACAGTGCAATTCACGGTCCTCGGACAACAGTATCAAACCTTGTCCAACCCTGTATATAGTATATGAGGAAGATTTCTCATATAAACAAAAGAAAAAGGGGGGGATGTAGGGCATTGACAGCCCCCTCCCTTCCGGAAACAGGACAGCCCCCTCCATTCTGGTAACAGGGCTCCACCAATCCCTTTGCCTTCCTACGCACGGGAAAAGTTTCCCCACCTGTACACCTCTATATAAGGCTGAATGAACCCAGGCTTGGGGTTCCGTTGTGCTGCCATGACACCTCGATACTTAGGCCAAACCCTAATCTGGGTTAGACTCAACCCTGACCCGGATTACTAATAAAATCTCCTTCTTGTTTATTACAAAACAAAAAATGAATACACAAATATAAAACTGAAAGTGTATCATTATTAACAGTTTTTATTTAGAGGACATCAGCTTAGTAAAATGTTCTCTTAAGCTTTGCATTTTAGAAGATACCTAGAAAAACACAAATATATTTAACTTACAAAGGAGTCAATAATAACATTACAGTGACATAGAAGTTAACATATACATTAATGTAACCTTTACTATTGGAGTGAAATTTAGAATTCATGGCTCAGTAAGATAACTATAATT